>JZSA01003960.1:0-37800 GCA_000956155.1 Cotesia vestalis | reverse complement strand
TAATATTATTATTATTATTATTATTATTATTATTATTATTATTATTATTATTATTATTATTATTATTATTACTAACACATACTATATATTTAGAGTTACATAAAGGCATTGCAATAATAAAATGATTCCACTTGATTAGTTTGCGTTAATAGAATTTATTATATAGAATTTATTATATTATATATAGTTTTAAATGAGAAACTATAATACTTTTTGATTGTGAAAAATATAATAATCAATATTGTTTGATAAATTATAATTAAATTTCTACTTAACTATAAACATATTTTCTGCACGTTAAATATTTTCACCGTAATTCCAAAATTTGAATTCTTTATTAATGATTTGAGTTTTTTTTTTTTTTTTTAGATGAAAACTTTAATTTCGAAATTACGGAAAAATTATTTGTTATCAAGAAAAATTATGATGAGATACTTTTTTTTAGCAATTTCTTTTCCAGATCTTTTTTTATACAGTTAATAATTTCACCGTAATTTCGAAATTAAGAATTTCGTAATCATAAAAAATTTTAATTATTTATTACGATTATTATTATGAAGTCATGGAAAAAATGTAACTTTATTTAAGCTATTTTTATCTGTACAATCAAAAAATGACTTGGTTTTGACACCTTATGATGTCACTGAATCTAACATTTTCGAGCAACGTCGCAGATAGCCTAACTGGTAAAGTTTCGGGCGCGCGACCAGATGAACCGGGTTCGAGTCCCGGTCTAGACTGTCCGAAGTATTTTTTTTATTTTATTGTCCGTGACAGTAGCGTAAAATCACCGTATTTCGACAGTATATTGAGCGTACGGTGTCGGTCATAACATCGTAGATTCACTTGCGTTTGCACCGTATATATTTTGTTAATTCACAGTGAATATCGTTCACAACTGTATCCGATGCAGACTGACAACTCGCTCGGTAACAACGGACTTTATACGGTGAAACGACCGTGAAACAACCGTTAATCGACTGTGCTTTCACCGTGTTGCCGAAACCGCCAGGGTTAGCAAAGATTCGCGCAGAAAAAATTAAAGTTATCAAAGCCAGAGTTAATGAACCCTTGCTGAAGGGAGTGTTTCCCATTAATTCTTGCCAGACAGGAACCGTGAACCATCTCACCTCCATCAAGAATTGGGCACACCAGAGAGCCCGGAGGGCTCCCGCCAAACATGGCGACCCAACCTCATTCCCAAAAGAGGAAAGCGCCTCGGGACCCCATTGGTCCTGATCGAACCATCAAGGCAGCCAGAAGTATCATCAACCGAAAAGGCAAGCTTGAGACTTTTGAACTAGAGAGACTCTTCCGTCTCTCTCAAAAACCTGTGACTCCTGGCGTTACACCAAACCTGACAAGATCCCGGTCATCGTCACGTGATTCACGTACAAACAAATTAGACATGGCGGTGGACGACAACTACTCTATCGACGAATGGAAACTTCCCAAAAAATCTACTTAAAGACGAACACCCAATAATATAGGGAGCACTTCAATACAAAATACATTTGATCCCTTGGCCAACTCGCCAACAGATGGCGATCCGCCTGCTCAGGCTAATTCAAATTTTTAGGAGTGCAATTACAATCTTCGCTGAAGTGGAACCTACAAATAGATAGAATTGATAAAGTTTGTCGCAACTCTCTGAAGACCATAAGCTGCCTGAGACGCACGTGGTGGGGTGCCGACCCAACTATCCTACTGAGAATATATAGAGCCTTAATCAGGTCTAGAATAGAATACGGGGGACTTTTTTTCCACAACTTAACAAAATCTGAACAATTAAAACTAGATAGGATACAATACAAGAGTTTAAGAGAGATCTTAGGATACACTGGTTCGACTCCAACGTCTGTCATCCTCGTAGAGGCTAAAGAACCTCCACTTGAAGTCAGATTTTAATATCTACTACGTAACTTTCTTTCTAGAGCGATTACTCGTCGAAAACACAAGTTTTTGGGTATCTTAGAAGAGTTGGTAGCTCTTGAAGACAACCCAATGATAATAAACAGAGAAGGTAATGTGAATTTAATAAACTGTTTTCGAGACATAGATTCTATTAGTCACGTGATTAAATCTTCTGATAGTCCCATATGTTACGATTACGGTTTAGAAACAATATGGTTTCATCCGAATGTGTCTTTCGAGGAAGGTGAGGAAATAAAAAACAGTAATATAAATGATTGTCAGGGGCTCTTCCGAGACATTTTTGATGAGTACTTGAGAGGAGGATGGACGTGCTACTTTACGGACGGGTCAAAGGACAAATTTGCGCCGTTTGGGGGTTTTGCGGTGGTCCAACCGGAGGACCAAGAAGAGTTAGCATTTAGGGCTCTGAAATATGCCTCGATTTTTACTTTAGAAGCAATGGCTATTGTAGAAACCCTAAAAATGATAGATAGGGCAAATTTTAAATGCTCAGCTATTTTTTCTGATTCCAAAAGCGTTTTACAAGCGTTGATAACAGATATTAACCTTAACAAAAAGTCATACCTTGTGTTTCTCATAAGAAAGCTGGTTAAAGAACTCGCGGATCAAGGAAAACGTGTCCAACTCTTTTGGATTCCCTCTCACTGTGGTATCTCAGGCAATGAATTGGCTGACAATGTGGCTAAAAATGCGATCTACTCGGGTAAAGATACCTCGCTACTCCTCCCAGGTAGCGACTTTAAAGAACTATGGAAAGAACGCACGAATAATGAATTTAAAAACTGGTTTGTAGAGATAAGTAGGGACAAAGGGTTCACTTTTCAAAAGAATATTGGCTTTGGGGGGGTAAAACCATGGTTTGACAAAATGAAACTGAATAGACCATAGTTTCCATCAATCGCTTGAGAAGTGGTCATACCGCACTAAAATCAAGCTTAGCCAGGTTTGGTATTGTACAATCAGCCTTATGTGAATGTGAAGAGACTGATGAAACCCCGAATCATGTATTTTTTCAATGTTCTCGTTTTGATGTACAGAGAGTAGACTTTGTTAAAGATTTGACTAAGACCATCGGTATGGGACCTTATAGTATCGAGACCCTGCTTAATTTTCCTAACCAGGATCTCATTAGAATTTTTGCCAAATTTATTGTTTCACTGGATATTTTTATTTAAGGAAAATGCAAAAAGGACTGTAAATAAGGCCAAGTGGTAGAAACTCAACTAAATTAAAATTTAATTAAAGTATATTAAGATAAGATTTCAGTAATTCTATGGAAGATAACACTAAGTCAAATATGTAGTTTATTTAAAACTCTGTACCTGGAAAAATCTAATTTTTAGTTATATGTATTTGTATTTGTATTGTATAGATATTTATTTTATAGTACATATTATATGTAAACATGTATTTGAATAAAGCGCTTACAAGTGTGTAACTGTACCTTATAAATTTAAGAATAAGACAGAATATTGTATTTGGCATATGTGGCAGCATTGGGAATACCCAAACGCCATCTCTGTAATTTTTTTTTTCAATAAAAAAAAAAAAAAAAAATTCAAAACAAAAAATGACAACAAAAACTTCCGTAGGTTCCACTCCAGCATTCAATACCAACTCAAAAAGATATGAACCTCCACCGATCATACTCAATGACATCAAAATTAATGTCCTGATAAATAAATTAAAGGATAGTAGCATCGATAAAAATGCTTTTACTATTTTTCCAAAAAATAATAGGTTAACAGTTATAACTGACAATCACGACACGTATGATAAAATAAAATCCTGTCTCACAGGACAAATGCAATATTATACGTACACGAAGAGAAAAGAGAAGCCAATCACGATCTTGCTCAAAAACATCACTGGCGACTTCACAGAGGATTTAATCACAGAAGAAATCAATGAACTTGAAATCCCACAGGTAAAATTAATTAAAGTAAAATTACTACCAACAAGGAGATAGGAGGACTTCAAACACTATATTGTGCAAATCTCGCCAGACAGTGTCCTAAAAAATTTAGTCAAAGTTAAAAAACTCTGCAGCCAAAAAATTAAATGGGAAAGACTTAAAAAACCGAAAATCCTCCAATGCACCCGTTGCCAAAGAATCGGCCATTCAGCAACAACATGTGGTATGGAGTATCGCTGCGTAAAATGTGGCGAAAACCACGGGAAATACGCGTGTTTAATTAAGAAAGAAGATGATAAATCCAAACTCAAGTGGGTAAATTATGGTAACTTCGGCCACCCAGCAAACTACCAAGGATGTAATTACCTGAAATTCGCCAACGTAGCTAAAAGGGACCTTGCAGCTCAATCGTTTCGTTCCCAATAGATCCCAGGTCTACGATGACCAGCCACATCTGATAGACTACTCCAACCAGGACTATCTTACAGACAGCTGTCCTAGGCTTTCATGGGAGGTGAGGCCGCTCAACAACCTCCCACTCTCAATCAACCGAATGCAAACTTTCTGGAACCACCGGCTTGGGCTGTTGAACTACAACGCTGCGTCAGTGGCCTAGCTCAAGACATACGCACAATGAACACGAGGATGAATAACCTCGAATATGAATCCAAGAGAATTGACTACTTATTTGAATTTTTAAATATCAACAATGGAGTATACTAATATATCGTCCTCACAACAACAGACTTCGAGCCAAAATTCGGTGAATAATTCACATAGTATACTAAAAATAATGTCAATAAACGTGAACTCAATTCAAAAAAACAAACGAAGATTTGAATTGAACAGCAGACTAACTCAACACGACCCTGATGTACTATTTATCTGTGAAACCAAACTCAAAGAGTCACACAAAGACTCCTTTAAAAACTACTCGTTAATAAGAACTGACCGTCCACGTGGCAAGGAGGGTGGTGGCACGGCAACGGCTATTAAAAACCACATTAAATTTGATGTCCCGGGAAAAAATGATCAGACATGAACAGGCATGAGTCTTCAGGCCTAATCAGGCATGAAAAATGACCATGCCTGACCAGACCTGGCCAGGCATGTTCAGGTCTGATCAGATCTGTTCATGTCTGACTCGATCAGGTCCAAAAAAATAAAAAGTTGTACCTGTGGGGATTCGAACCGTAGACTAAACAGTCTAGGTTGTGGGATTTGGACTGCGTTGATGTTCTCATAAGGTAACCTGAGATGCAACGTTGCTAAAATTCTGTATAAAAACCCATTGTAATTATTATTCGGGGATCATTCCGTCTCCACACTTCTTCTGGAGCAGTCAGTCCGAGGACTTAGCAGAGGAGCAATCTCTGCTGGTCCGAGGCTGAACCTGTCAATTCCTTTTTAATAATAAACCTATTTAATTATTAATCAATTAAAATGGATACTTATTAAAACCTTCACCCAGGGTTGAGAACGCTTATCAGCGTTCCACCCTGATTCCTTTACCTAGAGCGCTAGCCAGCGTTCAGGTATCCTATCCTCTAAATATCCTAATTATTACCTCCAGGGTGTGAAAGCTTATTAGCTGTTCCACCTTAGCGAAATCGCCAAGAGCGCTAGTCAACGTTCAGGCACTTTATTCATCACCTACCTGAAGGCAGGTAAATTAAAAGAAATATTACACCATTTTATAAATTAAATTTTAAAAAGTACTTCGCGGATAAATCAGTGACACGACCCACCTGGAGTCTATTGACATAGTAATGAGGTCAAAATCTGGACTTAAATTATTTAAAATTAATTACCCCAAAATTTGGGAACGTAACAAGGCAAACCTTAATATTAATATTTAGAGCTCAGATTATGACCAAAATTTTCAGTTCTAAATATACTTTTGACTTTTGGATACCATTAGAAAGAAAAAAAAATTTATTTTGAAAACACCCTAATGTAAATAAATTTGTGTTCATTTTTTTTATTCATCCCCGAATGAATATTGAAGTAAATAATTTTTAATATTTATGATAAAGTAAAATTTTTCTTCTCTAACATTGATAGCAGTTGATAGTACTTAAAGAATTAAAGCAACATTTATTCATTTTTCCTGATGAACAAACAGAAAATTTAAAAAACCTATTTTATATAAAATTTTATGAATACTATTTTTATAAATAATGAAAATTTACTTACAAAAAATTCATCATTTTAATGCTTTTCAGCGCGTACAAGTCCAGGAACGTACGGCTGGAATGTTCCACCAAAACAATCGCCACCTGTAAACTCAAAACCATCAGCGCCCTCAGAAACAATCTCAAAAACCAGTGCCACGAACGTGCAATCCAGTTGGAAGCCATCTGGTGGTTACAATTCACAAACAGGAACGCCATACGACAATTCAGGACACACTACCGGACAACGTAACCCGAACCAAGGTTACAACCCATCAGTAGGTTCAAACCAACACACTCCTTACCAAAGTACCCACTACAATCCTAGTCACAGTCAACAGAGTCCTGGAGGTTACAACGGATATAATTCCCCTGGTTATAATCCATCTTCAGGATACCATCCATCGTACAATCAGCCTCATCAGCCATACAATGCGTACAATCCATCCTACGGACACTCATACACTCCAGGAGCTGGGTACAATCCACCAGTTGGTCATGCTCCTCAAACAATATTGGTTCAATCTGCTGGGCAGCCTTACAAACCAGGAATCGGTCAGTTAGCTAAAGAAGCATTCGTATTTGCTGGGGTAAGTGCTGGTGTCAACGCAGTAGCAAACAGAATCATTCCTGGTGGAATTTACGGTGGTCATGGACATTCTGGATATTCTGGAACCGCTGGAAACCCAGCTGTTCCATCTGTCACGCACACACAGATAACCTACAACAATTACTACAACAATGGCACTGCTCCTGAAGGACAAGCTCCTGCTCCAGTTCCAGGAGCTGCAGCACCAGCTCAAGCCCCAGCTGTCGCAGCTCCAGCTCAAGCTCCAGTTGAAGCAGCTCCAGCTCCACCTCCAGTGGCGCCAATCGAATCAAATCCAAATCCTCAGAATAATTCTAGTGCTCCAGCCGCTAATTCTGCAAATACTCCTCCGAAAAATGAAGATGAAATGTTTCCAAGTCCCAATGGTAATATAATTACTAAAAGTGAAATAGAAAAATTAACCGAAGAATTATTTGCTATGGATAAAAATAATGCGTTCAAATTTATTACTATGAATCTTCAGGGACAAAAGATGGATGACAGTACGAAAGATGACGCTAGTGAGCCTCTTTTGACTGTTAAAAGTGAAGCTTATGAAATACCAACTGTTAAAGCCACTATTGCACTTCACGATAATTATGAATTGGATATTAAAACAAAAGAAGTTGTTACTTCAGAAGAAAGAAAAGAAGAAAGTGACTTTATTGATTCTATTCTTGAAACAGATATTATGAAAACGTTGATGAAATTTTTAGTAGATAAAGGTTATATTCCAAACGATGAGTACGAATTTAAAGACACTTTGAAGAGAATTTGGTTTTCACAGTTTAAAAGAATTGACGGAGAACCTGGTAGCTCTGGGTTTGAAACAATATTTTTGGCGGAGAAGTTTGACTCAGAAATTATTGGTATGCACAATTGGATTTACTATGCTAAGCGTGAAGAAGAAAAAAAGTTGAACTATCTTGGATATATTAAACAGACTACACTCGGAGATGTATGTAAATTTTTTGTTTATTTTTAGGAAGATAAATATTTTATCATAATAATTATTAATTTATCACATTACAGAAAGGAGCAATCATTAAATTACGATCCAGTTTAGAAGAGATTGTTCAACCCGTGACAACTATATTCGTCGGTACATCACCAGAGTTGGAAATTGCTCTCTACACAATGTGCTTTTACACGCGTCCTAATTATGCCTGTCCAATCAAATTAGCTAATCAAAATTTCATAATAATCGCTAACCGAGTTAATTACTTCGGTAAAGATATCATGGTATCCGCCTACCCAGAAATTTAAATTAACTTATTCAAATCTATTAATTAAGCCCTCATATTTTTTTTTTATAATCAATATTATTTTAGAAAAAAAATGTTCTATAGTCATGTATTTTATATTATCGTGTTACAAGGTATTATTGTAGACCAATATTTAGATTTATAATAATCAATTTGTATATTTTATTGTTTAGTACTGTTATAGAAATGTTATTTGTTGAATATTAATAGTGGAATTATTGCTGGTCTGCCGTGTGCACAACGATTAGGTAGATCTGTTTGTATCCAATAATTCAATAAATCATTGCATTGATTTATATTTAATGGATCTCCAAATTTTATCGCACCTAAATAAAAGTCAAATAAAATTTATTTAATAGATGCAAAAAATTTTTTTCAAGCATTATGAGTTATTATATTAAAAGTAAAGTAAAAATATTCATTAATTAAAAAAAAAGGGTGCATTATTACCATGACAAGCCTCTGATGCAATTACATTATGTATAGTTAACGGCAATGTATTGATTCCAATTTTATTAATTAACTTTTGCGCTACTTCCATCAAAAGTTTTGCCGTCAGTTCTATCACATAAGTCTCATTATAATTTTTTTTGAATAAAAAACATTTTGGCACAGAAGTTAATATTAACGGAAAATAATCAGAGTTATCACTATCTCTCTCATTATCTAGACTTGAATTTATAATATTTAATCCAAATTTTTTTAAGACTTCACGTTTACTTAATAATAAATCGTAATAACTTCTTGGTATAGTGTTTATTTTTATTGGACGCTTCAAAGTTACTGATATGAATTGATTTTCATATTTATAATCTGAAATAACAATAGACAATTAATACACCGATTGCAATATTGTAATAAGAAATTAATTTGTTAAAAATTTCAAAAAATTTCATTTCTCAGCTGAAGAAATATAGTTTTTGTCAAAGTATCTCTTTTGGTGAAAAAAAGTTTTTTTGATTTGAAAAAAAACAATTGTAGATAAACAACTTGGGAATTTTGATCCAAAATTTTTTTTCCTAGGTCTAAAAAATTTTTTTTCTCAAGAAAGTTACTGTGAGAAAAATTTTTATTTCTATAGCGAAGAAATCAAATTGTTTAAAATTTTCAGCAGATGAATTTTTTATTAATAAAAAAAGATATCTTTTATATTAGCAATATTGCTCATTTTTTTTTTTAAAGAAAATTTTTTTCTCAGTATAGAATTGACGAATAGTTATAAATACTTTTATACTAATATATATCATGTACGACACTAATTCATAAAATTTTCTACAAGTATAAAAATATAGTCACTCATCACGATATCTCTGGAACTATAATACCTAGAGCCTTGAAATTTGGCAGGAATATTTCTTTTGCCGAGTAGAGATCAGCTAAGAATGTATTTTACGAAATTCCACCCACAAGGGGGGTTGCGGGGGCGTTAACAATGAAAAACTCTCGTTTTTAAACTATAGCTCCTATTGACTTCAAATGTGGTAGGAATCTTCTTAAGAGCGGTTGATAGTTAATTTTCAAACATGTTTTATTCATGTATGAGATTCAATTTAAAAAAAAGGGCTTCGCTTTTCGATAGATAATTTAATTATCTATCGAAGAGCGAAGCGCTTTTTTTGAAAATTTTCATTTATTTATGTATAAAATGGTTTTTAAGATTCCATTTGTTGTACAAGTATGACAGAGATACTTTCGTCTGACCAATAGAGGGTGAAAGAGAAAAAAGTGTAAACCCTCCTTAAGAGATGTAGAAATAATCTATCAATGAGTTTTAGAATATCTCACCCTACAGAGGATTGCGGGGGTAGGTATTGACAATGAAAATTTTTAATTTCCAAGCTATAGCTCCTATAGACTCCAAATTTAATAGAAGTCGTCTACGTGTGATACAAAAATGATCTAAGAACGGATTTTACACCGAATCACCCCCAATAAAGATCGCGGGGATGGGTGTTAACAATAAAAAATCTTAATGCTTAAAACATAGCTTCAAAAAGCTGCAAATTTGGTAAGGATATTTTATTTGTCATGTAGAGATCATCTCAATACGGATTTCAATAAATTCTACTTCCGATTCGATGGAATGTGGAACCTGTGCAAGTCAAAATAATACTCCAATTAAATTTCAAGTCTAGATCTAAAACTACAATTCTATAAAGTGCCCAGCGGAGCGGGCGGGCAACAGCTAGTTTAAATATAAAGCAGAGTTCATCAGTGTTGCTGATGAGTCTGTTAACATATCACCACGATTGAATACAATATAAAATCAAGGATCCTGCTGTTTTTAAGTCACTTCGATGTGACAGCAAATTCTTATAGAAATTAAAAAAAAAAAATTAGTTTAAGTGAAACTTTTGGTATCTTGAGCAATTGTCAAAATCAAAATATTATGAGATCCAGGTATTTTTATAATAGTAATTAATAGGCTATTACATCAATGTGTCATAGAAACAACAGTACTTCTATCAAATTTCTAAAGAACTAATACTTTTTACATGCCTTGTACATAAATTTGACAACAATTAATAAAAGACTCTTTAATAGACATTAATTACCTTCCAAAAGATTTTCATAACGAATACGTTCATCCATAGCATGTTGATCAATTAAAATTAGAATTTTTTCCTTATTTTGTTCAACAACACCTGCAATATACTCTACGTTAACTTGCCTCAATACCTGGAATAAATATATTATTTGTTAATTAATCAATAGTACTCAAATCTTTCACAGAAATAAGCGTCGAAATCACACACAGAAAAAAAAATTTACTTGAATCAAGTAAATAATTTTGAAGAATTTCATCTTCTTGGTTTGAATTAAAAAATTCTTAAACTAAGAAATTTCACTTAGTTTAAGTACATTTTATTTGATTTAAGAATTTTTTGTCTTGATTCAAGACAATGAGCTTCTTTAAAATTATTTACTTGGTTCAAGAATTTTACTCTTGATTCAAGTTATTTTTTTTTTCAGTGCATTTTTCATCTTACCTTGATGTGTTTTAATGAATTTTTATCAATCGTTATTTCAGATAATTTTTTTTTATTTTTACAAGTTCTTACATCATATACATTTTCTAGATAACCTGAATCAAAATTAAAGAAAAATTTTTTATCAAATTGATTACTTGATTGACGAGTAAATAAGCGTTTTTCCGCCTTTCTTAACACTTTGTTTAATTTTTCTGGCAAAAAACTGTACTGTCTTCTTTTAGGATGATCATTATTATTATTATTATTTAAACGTTCAAGGGGTGAAGTCCAGTCAGACCATTCACCACTAATATTAGACATTGGAGTACTAATATCATCGCAGTTGGTATCGTTATCATTATAATTTCGAATTTGTAATTGATTATCTTTGAACAAAGGCGTAGCATTTTTATTTATACTCATTTCTTTATTATTTTTTTCTTGCTTATGAAACAACACGTTCATAATTTCGTTAACGCTATTCTTATAATTAACGCTATCCAATTCCAGATTGAATAAATTGACTGGAGAGTATTTTAATTTTTTAACAATCGAGTCTCGTTGTAATTGATTGCAGTACTTTCTTTTTATACCAACATTTAATTTTTGTCCAATGTCATCACGAATAGTGAATGAGACCTAAAACATACAATTTTTTTAATTAATACACCAAAGATTGACTTCATAAAGCTTATGTCAGTTTCATTAAATTTCAAGTCATTACTTCTGATTAAAATGCAACTATGCTCATCTATTTAATATATTAAGAGAACAAGAAAAATTTTTCTTCCGCAGTATTTATGTGATAAAATAAATTTTTTAAATTAAATTTAGTATTATTGGAAAAATCTTGGTCTAAATTTTCTGCTTTTTAAATGTTTCACATGCTTTTCAGCAATAATTAATTTGTTATGATAAATTTTCGAAGTATTTATAAATAGAATAAAACTTCGCAAAAAACGTCATTTGTTTATTTTTCTTTGTACACGTAAATGTGGTTTTAGGTCAAAAATTAATTTAAATAATTAAGAGACTAAAAAAAATTCTTATATTTTCATCGTAAATTGGATTGAATATTTTTTCAGCGATAGTCATTTATAATTTAGAAAATTAAGAAAAATTTTGCGAAGAATATGTCGCGTTACCAAAACCATAAGGGCCTATCTCAAAATATATGGTTCTGCAGAACCGTAAGGGCGTATAAAAAATTTTTTTTTGCTCCAATCAATGTAAAAATGTTGGAAACATTACTATCTATTGAAAAAACAAAAGAAAAATTTTCAGAGTTTAATTTTCATCGATAGTAACAGTTAATAAATTTTTTTTATTATTGTCATGTTATGTTAAAAAAAAAAAAACTAAAAATTTTTTATAATTTTAGGTACGATGATCCTGACGATGGAGATGGTATAAGACTAATACCCTGATGGATTTATTTTTTCTTCATTTTATGTTCGTCTGACTTAAATAAATATTTGTTTATATAAATTAAACTGTGGAGTGATAATTTTTATTACCCTGGGCAATTTTTTTTCTTAATCTTGCCTATAATTGATTATAAATCGAAAAAACAGGATACGCCCTTATAGTTTTAGAAAAATTTCTTCTTAAAACCATAAGCGCGTATAACAAAAAAAATTTTTTTTTCGTTTTTTCCATAGATAGTAATATTTCCAACATTTTAACATTGATTGGAGCAAAAAAAATTTTTTTTATACGCCCTTATGGTTTTAGGAACGCGATGTTATTTTTTTTAAAGGAATTTTTACCGTTTAATTTGATATCAAAAAAGTCTTGATAAGAATTAGCGCTTTTTCAAAGTCTTATATATTTTTCAGCGATAGTTCATTTTTTATGTAAAGTTTTTGGAGAAGTTTTGAATAGTTTGTTGGTTCTATAAATTTATTCCGTCACATTTGTCCATTAAATTATTTGTTGTTGATCCTGTGAGCGCACTATTATTTTTAAAATTTATTTAAAAATTACCCAAGCTATGTAGTGTGATTATAAACATTAGGTCAAAGTTTTATTATTCATAATCCGTAAATCTCGACAGTCACATTGTAACTGCAGCTTGCTAGTTTTTGTTAAATTATGAGAACACAATTATTTACAAATGCAGATTACAACAAAATAAACAAGGGTATTAATGAATAAATAGACAAAGTGATTCACCTGAGGATAATCCAAAGCATAATCTTCGACTATTTCTATAATATTCTGCCGATTCAAAAAATCTGCTTCGAATGTGCTGTCATTCAAGTAAACTATCACAGTTGTACCATGAAGTGGACGATCCAAAATTTTTTGGATATTTAATGTATGACCAAATTTAAAAACCTGCTTATAAAATGTGCAAGTCATTAATATAAAAGATATTATAGGAATGAAGAATACATATGATCATGACCACTGTAAATTTTTGGAATTTGTACAACAAATCAATTACAATAAAAAAGAAACGCTTGTCAGAGTTTCCACTATTAATTTTTTTTCACTTTCACATCTTGAATTTTTTAATTAAATTGTTTTTTACAATAATTTCATTGCTATAAAATTATAAAAAAATTTCTTATGTGTTATCAACTTCAGTGTCATGATCAAACATTAAATTTGATTTTAAAATTTTACAAAAATATGATACGAATTTCCATCACACTCGAAAAGCGCATCACGGTATTGTGAAGAAAGTTTGTAAAAACATAAAATTTTCGATGCAAAATTCGTATCAGTTCTTAGGGTAAGTATGAATATTACTGCGTTTTTTTCGGTAGGTCTTAAAATACTTCAAAAGCATTTTTATTAAATTTTTCAAAAATAGCAATAATTTTTTTTTTAACCAGGATTTGACTCATTAGTGACTCAAAAAAATCAAGAGTGCGATAAAATAATATTTTCTTTAAATAATAAGCATTTAAAAAAAAGTTCATATGCATGTATTAGTGCGCGCATAAAAAGAGCTTGTCTCTATTACTGCGTGCCAATTTCTCCGTGCCTATTATTGCGGATGAAATTCAATAATAAACAACTTCGGGATCATACAAAAAATTCATAAAATACGTTTGAAAGATAATTATTTGTTTAATAAAATGATTGTATTAGAACGTATTCTTGAAGTAATTTGAATTTATATCAATTAATAATAACAACCGGAATAGTGATGTATAACATAACAAGCAGCGTTTTTATAGTAATTAAAAAAATTAGCTTTATCAAAGAAACACAAATCTTGATTTAAAAAAATCATTTTGAATTTTTTTAAATCAATCAGAAAAAATTTGAATAAAGTTACATTCACTTAATTTAATAAAAATTTCTTGGTTTGAAAGTTTTTCTGCTTAATTTAACCCAACAAATTCTTTATTATAATGACGTGCTTCTATTACTGCGGATTATTGAAAACATTCGCAGTAATACAAGCATGTTCATTTCTTTGGTACCAATTACGGCGTCCTTAAATAAATAATATTCCATGATCAAAATTCAATTTTTAATGCATAACTGATATTAAAGAAGCGTTATCTTACTTTTATATGGAAAACATTTTTAATTTGAACCATTTTATGTAAAGAAAAAGATCTTTTAGTCGCACCTCTTTTCGTACAAAAACTCACAAAAAAGCTAAAGCTTACTACCTGTATAGTCAGTTAATTTTTATTTATTAATAACAAATTGAATAATTGTTGTACGTGTAAAACTACTATGCAAATATTTTCTGGAAGATTTCAATTACAAGAAACAATTTTTTTTAATTCAAAAAGCTCAAGTACGATTCATTTATAATTGAAAGAAAAAAATCCGCAGTAATACCTAAATTCAAAAAGCTCAAGTACGATTTATTTATAATTGAAATAATAAAATCCGCAGTAATACCTACACTCGCGGTAATACCCACACTTACCCTATGTGTATAATGTTTTGAATAAATTTTTTTCATACTTTTCCATAAGAACACTGTGAATTTTTAGATTTCGTCATAATCACTACCATGGGCAGTTGATGTATATGCTTAAAAATGTCATCATCCATTTTTTGATAATTGACTCCGATTTCTTCCAATGTTTTTAAATCAATTCCATGGCCATTATCAATTATTTGAATTTTTTTATTATCATTATCAATTCTGATCGCTACGGACGTTGAGAAACCATCCAATGACATTCTAACCTGTAAATTTGTAACAATTGGAATTATATTTGCCGCCGGATAATTGAAATCTATACATACCAAATCTTTGAAAAAATACTGGCTTTGCGAGTAAGTAAGCTTCATTACGTTTAATTATATAAATTAAAAGTATCCAAATATTTTTACTCCAGACGTGTAGACTAACGTAGTCTTTAACTTTACTTACAGAGTTTACGAATGTGAAGTGATCAAAATCATAATTAAAATTTGGTAATCAAATATTTCTACCATCTATTGGCAGGGTCAATTAATCAGGATTCAAAAGCGCAAAAAAATCGTCAAAGACCCATGTCGTGCGACATTGAGATCAATTCATAAAAGTTGGCTTAAAGCATTCGAAGAAGTTTAATTAAACTTCAATATTATTTATTTTTGGAGTCATTTAATCGAACAGGTTTTTAATTATTGAAAAAATAAAAATAAAGAAGAAATCAGATTGAAACAAATAATTTCCAGAATTGTCAAAAATGATATTCATTTTCAACATAAATATAATTAAAATAAACTTTAGATATCATTTCATTCTTTTGTGGTAAGTAATTTTTAAAATAAAAAGAACAAAATAAGCGATGATAAAATTGAAAATAGTTTTAATAATATATAAATCTAACGATAAAGTAAAACTAAGGGCCAGTTTTTCAATCCAGGATAAAAGTTTTATTATCATTGCCAGTATATCTATATATATTAAATATATAGATATATTTTATCATTGGATAAAATTTTATCCTGGATTGAAAAACTGGCCCTAAGTTCTTTTCACTCTTGTATGCAGAATAAATGATATTTACGTTATTCTAAAATTAAAAAATTCATACACATCACGCGTGAGGTAAAAGGGTGCATTACTACAGGTTAGTAGAGATCCATTCTAAAAACTTTCTATGTTTTAAAATCGTTCAAAACAAAAAGATCTGTAAAAAAAAATTCGAGCATCCTAAAGCTAACATGGCGTATCTTATGCGCCCTTTTAGCTTTTAGAAAAGTAATGCCTAAAGCTAAAAAGACACATAAAAAAATTAAAATTTGAATAGAAAATGTTGACAAATAGTTTTACAAAACAACTTAAATCTAGAAAACAGTCTAGTATACAAAGCTCAATTGTAATAAAAAGCAGCAAAACGAAAATAATTGTTTAGTTTAGCATTAAATCTTTTTCTGAATATAAAATTCACATGAGTAAAATTTTTTTGACCTATGACACATTTTTTTTATTCAAAATGAAATAATAAAAAAAATGAAATATATAAATTTTTCGTTAAAAAAGAATGAAAAAAAAAAAAAAAAACTTGTTTACTGATTTTTTATTGAATTATGAGTACGCCATAAATCAGAATAATTTTTTAAAATGATCATTTTTAGATTTTTTTATGTATTTTGTAATTTTTCTAAAATATTTCTTATTTCAATTTTTGAAGAGCATAGTTAAAATACGTGCCTTTGGCTGTACCATTTTCTGTTTAATTTTTAGGCTTTAGATAATCGTTTTAGTAAATTACTCAGAAAAAACTTTTTTCTAGGCCCTTTTAATTTTAGGTCATAAAATTTTCGAATTCTTAAAAACAAAAGGGAGCATATTTAAAACATACGTCCGTTTAGCTTAAGAAAATCAATGTTTGATTTTTATGCGTAAAATTTGTGTTACCAGTCGATTGGCAATAAAAAAAAATTATGCGCCGTTTTAGATTTTAGCACGCGATATAATTACTTATTAGATCGAAAAAAAAATTATTTTATCTAGTTATAGACCTCAAAGTTTTGTTTTCTTTTTTTCAAATAGTAAAGTACTTATTTTTCGGAAACTAATTTTGCAGATTACGAAATAAAATCATCTGGAAATTGTAAGATTGAATTCGACAATTACTTTTTTTTTTGTTTCAAAAATCGACTTCAAATTGGTAATTAAAAGATATATTCACTGTATGGAAGTAAAGAATTCACATTTGATGAAAGTAATATTGTCCAAATAAAATAACAAATTATTTGTCATCACATTATTTTTAATAAATCAGCAAACAATTCAGTTGGTTTAATATTACAATTAATTTCTTTAGTTTTGAACTGATTCCTATGATCACTTGGTGGTTTTGGTAACTGCTTGATGTCACACGGGAAAGGCGGTACGTAAAAATAATCATGTTTTAATACCTAATACAAAAGAATACACTTTCGTTAAATTATAAATAGATTTACGTATGTTACACATACTTTAATAATAAATAATAACATGTTACCTCCTCAGCAGTCATTCGTTTTGATGAATTATAAATCAATAACGAACGCACAATATCCAAAGCTTCAGGTGATGCTTCAGGGACAATTTGTTCCCATGGTACACTTTTCTGATACGGAAAAGTTATTTTATTATAATCAGGTAAAGTTTTTAATTCAGGCCACGATTCTGGTGTTGGTGAGCCCAGTTGCTTTATAACGATTGCTAGTTGCTCGATATCTGTTTCACCCTACATATTGTGTCAAAAAGTTCATTTTTTAGAAGGAACAACAAAAAGGTTTCTAAATTCAGTCTTACATATCATCTTACCGGAAATAATGGAGAACTATTAATCATCTCCCCGAATATACAACCAATTGACCACATATCAATAGCAGACGTATAAATTTTCGATCCATACAATAATTCTGGCGCTCGATACCATCGCGTTGCCACTTGATGGGAATATGGATGGGTACTATCATCATACATTAATCTTGCTAATCCAAAATCAGCTATCTTTAATATCCCTTCATTGTCTATTAATAAATTAGCGGGCTTCAAATCCTGGTATAAAAAGTTTCTATGTCAAACAAAATTTTAATTCATGTATACTATAAAACATGACACTGATTTTAACAGACATCTAATAATTTTTTAGATTTTTATAACAAATTATAACAAAAAAAATTCAACATGTAGAAGTTTTTGAGAATTGTAAATGCGAATTTTTAGAAACATTTTTTCATAATTATCGATTTCTCATAAAAATTTTAAGAATTGTCAAATGTCTACTAATGTTAGTTTTATCATAAGACTACACTGAAAGAAAAAATTTATTTTGAAAAAAATCAACATTGATGTGACAAGAAATTAATTTGTTAAAAATTTCCAACTATTTGATTTCTTAGCTGAAGAAATAAAAACTTTTCTCATGATAACTTTCTTATTAAAAAAAGGTTTATAAACTTGGAAAAAAAAAAAAAAACAATTTTAGACAGACAACTTGCGAATTTTCATCCTAAATTGTTTTTTTCCAAATCTAGAAAACTTTTTTTTCTACAAGAAAGTAACTGTGACAAAAATTTTTATTTCTTTAGCTAAGAAATGAAATTGTTTAAAATTTTCAGCAAATTAATTTTTTATTAGGGTAAGTGTGGGTATTACTGCAGTTTTTTTCGTTAGGTCTTACTTCAAAAGCATTTTTATTAAATTTTTCAAAAATAACAATAATTTTTTTTTTTTAAACCAAAGTTTGACTCATTATTGACTCAAAAAAAAATCAAGAGTGCGATAAACTAAAATTTTCTTTAAATAATGAACATTTAAAAAAAAGTTCATATGCATGTATTATTGCGCTTATATATAAGCTTTTATAAAAGGAGCTTGTCTCTATTACTGCGTGTCAACTACTGCGAATGATCCAATTAATGCGTGCCTGTTACTGCGGATGAAATTCAATGATAAACAACTTCGGGATCATAGAAAAAATTCACAAAATACGTTTGAAAGATAATTATTTGTTTAATAAAATGATTGGATTAGAACGTATTCTTGAAGTAATTTGAATTTATATCAATTAATAATAACAACCGGAATAGTGATGTATAACATAACAAGCAGCGTTTTTATAGTAATTAAAAAAATTAGCTTTATTAAAGAAACACAAATCATGATTTAAAAAAATCATTTTGAATTTTTTTAAATCAATCAGAAAAAATTTTGAATAAAGTTACATTCACTTAATTTAATAAAAATTTCTTGGTTTGAAAGTTTTTCTGTTTAATATTACAATTAATTTCTTTAGTTTTGAACTGATTCCTATGATCACTTGGTGGTTTTGGTAACTGCTTGATGTCACACGGGAAAGGCGGTACGTAAAAATAATCATGTTTTAATACCTAATACAAAAGAATACACTTTCGTTAAATTATAAATAGATTTACGTATGTTACACATACTTTAATAATAAATAATAACATGTTACCTCCTCAGCAGTCATTCGTTTTGATGAATTATAAATCAATAACGAACGCACAATATCCAAAGCTTCAGGTGATGCTTCAGGGACAATTTGTTCCCATGGTACACTTTTCTGATACGGAAAAGTTATTTTATTATAATCAGGTAAAGTTTTTAATTCAGGCCACGATTCTGGTGTTGGTGAGCCCAGTTGCTTTATAACGATTGCTAGTTGCTCGATATCTGTTTCACCCTACATATTGTGTCAAAAAGTTCATTTTTTAGAAGGAACAACAAAAAGGTTTCTAAATTCAGTCTTACATATCATCTTACCGGAAATAATGGAGAACTATTAATCATCTCCCCGAATATACAACCAATTGACCACATATCAATAGCAGACGTATAAATTTTCGATCCATACAATAATTCTGGCGCTCGATACCATCGCGTTGCCACTTGATGGGAATATGGATGGGTACTATCATCATACATTAATCTTGCTAATCCAAAGTCAGCTATCTTTAATATCCCTTCATTGTCTATTAATAAATTAGCGGGCTTCAAATCCTGGTATAAAAAGTTTCTATGTCAAACAAAATTTTAATTCATGTATACTATAAAACATGACACTGATTTTAACAGACATCTAATAATTTTTTAGATTTTTATAACAAATTATAACAAAAAAAATTCAACATGTAGAAGTTTTTGAGAATTGTAAATGCGAATTTTTAGAAACATTTTTTCATAATTATCGATTTCTCATAAAAATTTTAAGAATTGTCAAATGTCTACTAATGTTAGTTTTATCATAAGACTACACTGAAAGAAAAAATTTATTTTGAAAAAAATCAACATTGATGTGACAAGAAATTAATTTGTTAAAAATTTCCAACTATTTGATTTCTTAGCTGAAGAAATAAAAACTTTTCTCATGATAACTTTCTTATTAAAAAAAGGTTTATAAACTTGGAAAAAAAAAAAAAAACAATTTTAGACAGACAACTTGCGAATTTTCATCCTAAATTGTTTTTTTCCAAATCTAGAAAACTTTTTTTTCTACAAGAAAGTAACTGTGACAAAAATTTTTATTTCTTTAGCTAAGAAATGAAATTGTTTAAAATTTTCAGCAAATTAATTTTTTATTAGGGTAAGTGTGGGTATTACTGCAGTTTTTTTCGTTAGGTCTTACTTCAAAAGCATTTTTATTAAATTTTTCAAAAATAATAATAATTTTTTTTTTTTTTAAACCAAAGTTTGACTCATTATTGACTCAAAAAAAAATCAAGAGTGCGATAAACTAAAATTTTCTTTAAATAATGAACATTTAAAAAAAAGTTCATATGCATGTATTATTGCGCTTATATATAAGCTTTTATAAAAGGAGCTTGTCTCTATTACTGCGTGTCAACTACTGCGAATCCAATTAATGCGTGCCTGTTACTGCGGATGAAATTCAATGATAAACAACTTCGGGATCATAGAAAAAATTCACAAAATACGTTTGAAAGATAATTATTTGTTTAATAAAATGATTGGATTAGAACGTATTCTTGAAGTAATTTGAATTTATATCAATTAATAATAACAACCGGAATAGTGATGTATAACATAACAAGCAGCGTTTTTATAGTAATTAAAAAAATTAGCTTTATTAAAGAAACACAAATCATGATTTAAAAAAATCATTTTGAATTTTTTTAAATCAATCAGAAAAAATTTTGAATAAAGTTACATTCACTTAATTTAATAAAAATTTCTTGGTTTGAAAGTTTTTCTCCTTAATTTAACACAACAAATTCTTTATTATTATAATGACCTCTAGTATTTTTTATCAACTTTGATTTATTTGTTTTATTTGTTATAATTTATTTTTAAGATTATTTATTTTTAACTAAGAGCAATTTGAAGGCAACTTGAACTGTCAATTGACAGGCAATATTTTCATTTTAATTTAGAATATATGCATTTTACACCCGCAGTAATTGGTACAAGTGCATACAAATAGAGGTGCTTCTATTACTGCGGATTATTGAAAACATTTGCAGTAATACAAACATGTTCATTTTTTTGGTACCAATTACTGCGCCCTTAAATAAATAATGTTAATTCATCAAAATTCAATTTTTAATGCATAACTGATATTGAAGAAGGGTTATCTTACTTTTATATGCAAAAAACTTTTAATTTGAACCATTTTATGTAAAGAAAAAGATCTTTTAGTAGCACCTCTTTTCGTACAGAAACTAAAAAAAAAAGCTATAGTTTACTATCTGTTAGCCAGTTAATTTTAATTTTTCAATAACAAATTGAATAATTGTTGTACGTGTAATACTACTATGCAAATATTTTTTTGAAGATTTCAATTACAAAAAACAATTTTTTTTAATTCAAATAGCTCAAGTACGATTTATTTATAATTAAAATAAAAAAATTCGCAGTAATACCCACATTTACCCTATAACCATGCTCATTTTTATCAAAATAAATTTTTGTTCTCAGTGTACAATGTAATTTTTTTTTTATTACATACCCGATGCATAAAATTATTTTTGTGCATATAATGTACACCCTCTAAAAGCATCTTGAAGTAAATTTTAATTTGTGGCACCGTCAATGGTCTCTCATTGTCTCTTAATAGTTCCCACAATCCAGACGGCATATAATCAAATACCATTATGAAATCATACCCCGATGGAAAAGCATCTAAAAGTTTTATTATCTGAAAAAATAATAAATATTATAAGCAAGTTTTTTTGTTAATTAACTAAAAAAAAAATGACGATGATTTATTACATATGGATGATTTAATTCTTGCAGGCTTTTTATTTCTCTTATTATAGATACAGGAATTTCATCCTCTATTTTTTTCATCATAATACGTTTTAACGCTACATGTTTACCACTTTCACAATGTATGCCCCGTAAAACTAAACCATGAGCACCCTCACCAATTCTTCCAGTAATATTATAATCTTCCATTTTTTATTAAAAAAAAAAAAAAAAAAACTAAATAAGACAATTGATAAACTTCTTGGAGTAAAAATTAAAATTTTTTTACGTGTAAAATAAAACACAGTTTTACTAAATACGTCAAAAAAAGAGGTTGTGTTTTAAGACCAGGTGTTTTTAATCATTTAATCAATATCTGAAGTCAACTTGATATTTTCAACACTTCAAATTTAAATTTCGCGCTCTGTCAAAATCGAGCGCATGCGCCAAGAATCAACGCATGCGCACAAACCTAAATTCTCAAGACATGTTTCTATCTTTTTCTGTATTAGAGAAGTGAAAGATTTTTTAACTCTGTTCAGCATCACCAGGTTATATTATATGTTTTCATTGCTATTTTCTGTCAAGCAGTGTCAAGTTATTGCAATGGCCGCGCTTAGTTGAGCTAATGAATAATTTAACTAATATTTAAGTAAACTATATTTTATTTTCGAAATTTCACTAGCACGTTATTTATTTTAGAATATTGAAGTAATTAACTTCAACAATGACAAGTAAAAAGGGCCAAACTTTAAGAATTGAAAATGAAATTGATAAATATCGAGGTGAAGGAAATTGGAAAAAGGTTATAGAGTTAGCAAATAGCTTAAAAGAACTTTATCCATCTAATGGTATGTATTTTTTTAAATAACCATTAATTAAATGAAATTACTATTTTAGGTTAAAATAAACTACTTTTCATTATGCTGAAAAATGTATAATAAAGTTTTAGTTTATTAATACAGTACTCTAATTACATATTTTTTTATTATATAAAGTCTCTTAATGATAACAAATTTTTCCATATCAATAGTGTTCTTTTATCAGACTTCAACAGTACTAATTCAAACTGGATAATATTTTAAGTAATTTCAGAACTTAGTCATAATAACTTTTTAAAAAAATATTTGTTTCTGTATTAATATTTAAGTTTGGTTCTTGTGATAAGCGTACATATTTTAATTTTTTTTATGTTACAGAATGTTTAGCAAATTTTTTGAGCGGAGAAGGAAAACTAGAAAGTTTTTTGGAGGAAACGCCACCGATTGAAGCTAATATTACAAAAGCTAAAACAGGATTGATTGATGCTAAAAAGGATTTAGTTTTAGCGGCTAATGAAAAAGATAAACAGGTGATCATATATTAAAATGTTTTTATTAAAAACAATTAAATTAAAATGAAAAATATTTAGCAAAAAAAATTCATATGTAGAAATTTTAAAAAATTACAAGTGAATTTTTTGAAATGATTGGTTACAAAAATTCCAAAAATTTATAGATTTCTGTTAATTTCACTATCATGATATTTAATGCTACCTGTTGATTGAATGACATGCAACAATTCATTTTTATAACACACCTTACCTTATCTAAAGTTTGTTTAGAAAAATTAATATTTAAAGTTAAATGCACGCCCAGTTTCCTTGGAGATTTCCGTGTAATACTCTTACACAATAAATGTAGGTGTGTCAGATGAACAATTTTTAAACCATACTTTTAAAAGAATTCTATTTAATTAACTTTTTATCAAAAGCTAATAAATTAAAAAAATATCTTTTAATGATTTTTTTTTTACTAAAATTATATTTTAGATTTTGATATTTGTCTGGATTATTTTAATTTCATAAGACATATAATTTAAAAATTGTATAAATAAATGAACATTCAAATAATATAAAAAATTAATTAAAATAATTGTTGTATTTTAGGCAGTTGTTGTACTCGATGCACACCTTCTTTTGGGTAAACTTCACTATGCAATGGGACTCTACTCTGAGGCTCTTCACCATTACGACTTTGCAGAACTTCATACCCTAACTGAAAAACCTCTGCCACCTCGTAGTCTTCGTATAATAGCCGAATCCTACGCCATTCAAGGCCTATGTTTTGAAAAACAATTACCAACCGTAAAATCAAAGTACAAATTATCAGAGTATCAGGAACGCATGATAAAATGTTTTGAAACTTCTGGTGATTTATCTCTAGTCTATTTTCAAGAGCTCGAAAAATCTCAGGTAACACAAAATGGTGGTTACTCTCCTCAACCACCAATCACATCAAAAACCATGGGCCCTATTCTTGAAACGGCTTTACTACGTGCTCCCTTGATGCATCTTCAATCTGGTAATATTGAACGTTCAATAAACCGTTGGCGTGAAATTTTATCTGCTATTGAAACTACAACAACCCAAAGTTTACGGTTAACTTTAATTCGTCAGCTAGCAGAATTGCTTTTACGGCGTATTACAAATTCGGATTATAAAGCACCTGAAGTTGCTGAAACTACGACAATGGTTGCGTCTAATACATTAACGCGTAAATTAAACAATTACGCGACAATAAATGGAATGGTAGAAACCCAAAAATCACCTTGGAAGCCAAAAAAATATCAGGGTATTAATATGTTTGTTCCACGCACTATAAACGAAGAAATTATTTTACTTTTATTAATTGGAGAAGCAATGGCGGTGCGTGACGCAGTTCTCAGTCAATCCCCAGAATTTAAAGAAGCTAAATCTCGTGCGCATGAAGTAGCGACTAACGTCTATGATTTATTGACAATCGTTACGGTTAAATGGAATCAAGTTGAATTGTTGTACGAGTCATTTAAACGTGCTATGAAATTTTCTCATGAAGAAATCCATGTTTGGACGCAGTATGCACTTTGCTTAATACAATTGGGACAGTACGCTCATGCATATTCAGTGCTCGAGATAGTTGCACGTTTAGCACCCAATAAAGTGATGCCTTGTTTACTGGCAGCACGAATGTGCTATGAGCATTTAGAAAAAATATCTACAGGAATTGAATGGGCTAAAAAAGCTGTCTCAAGAGAAAATAATAATCCATCAGGTTTAATATCTCGCTGTCATTTATATGTCGGAATTGGAAACAGTATCTTGGCAAGAAGTTGTATGGTAAAAGCAGACAAAGCTACACATAGTACCCAAGCGCTTGAAGCATTCCATAAGTTTGTATTTTAGCTTAACTTAATATTATGTTATTTTATTTAATGAGCAATTGGAATATATAATAATTTGATTGACATCTAATAATTGGTTTGATTCAATGTAACAGTCAATTTTTTTCAATTTCTTTGTCGATTTAATTTTTCAATAGCTCATATTTTAACTTGAATGAAGAAAAAATTTCTTGAACCAAGAAAATAATTTTGAAGAATTTAATTGTCTGGAAACAAAAAAAATTTCTTAATTTAAAAATTTTTTTATTCAAATCAAGAAGATAAAATTCTTCAAAATTATTTACTCGATTCAGGTAAATTTTTTTTCTGAGTATAATTTATTAATTAATAATCATATTTTTATTTTTAGAGCTCAGCAATACGATCCAAATGATCATCTAGCTGAATATTATTTGGCGTATGAATATGCAATTAATCGACAATTAAATGAAGCTATGATTCATGTGAAAATAGCCTTGAATTTACGAGCTGAACACATTCCATCATTGCATTTACTAGCATTGTTATTGTCAGCTTACAAACAATACAATGATGCATTAAATTTAGTTAATTCAATTTTAGTTGAATATCCAGATAATTCAAATTTCTTGTATATAAAAGCCCATTTACAGTTACATAGCGTAGGTGCTGAAGAATCAATTATCACTATCAAAGAAATGTTGAAAATTTGGCGTGATTTGTACGAAAATCAAGTTAATGTAGATTGTAATGAACAACAAAGTGAAAAACGTAGTGAAACACGTAGCATTTTTCAACTATATTCGACAGAATTATCAGACAAAGATTCAAGTTCAGTACATGCACAATCCTTAGCGGCATCTAAAATTGAGCAAGCTCTGTCGGAAGTTGCTTCATCACTTAGCTCATTTACACCCAAACCTGGACCACAACGTGCTTGGCTACTGCAGTTGCAGATTTGGTTATTGTTAACTGAAGTTTTTTTGATGCTTGATAAACCAGATGCTGCAGCATTATCATTACAAGAGGCTACCAATATTTTTCCTATGAGTCATCACATTATGTATACGGTATAATTTATTTATTTTTTATAAAAAAGTTACAAAAAAAAAATTTTTTTTATTCAATAGAATAAGACAGTAAAAAAAAGTTTAAACTAATTGATCAAAGTTGATATTTTTGTTCAATTTCATACTGGTAACTTTTTTTAAAATTTTATCTATAAAGATTTTAATAATAATTTTTTTTTTAATTAAGTTTTTAATAATTAAATAATTTAAAATCATCGAAAATAATAAACGTAGTTTTTTTAATTTCAATATTTTTGAATAAAAAAATATTTAAATTTAACGGATGAAATTACTTTATAAAGTCCTAAGTGACGTAAGTAATTAAAAATATAATTAGGTTTAATTATGTTTGATACTTGATAGTCCATTTAAAATGACACAATAAATAATCTTTATTCTCAGCCTTGTCTTACGTGTTATACAACTCCACTATTTTTAAAAATAAACAAATTATTTTTTCTGTTTGAATTTTTACAGAAAGGCTTATTACATGAATACAAATCTGAGTACAATGAGGCTAAACAGTGTTATCAAAATGCTGTAGCAATCAATCCTTACCACATAAAAAGTCTCCAACATTTGGTAAGAATATAAGTAAATAAAAAGATAATTATATAATTAATTTCATCAGTTGACTACCGTACAACCTGGTTATAAGTTATATTTCTTTCTCTCTTCAAATTACATCAAATATTTCATGTATAGACATAACTGCCGAGAGAGTGAGTAGATCATTCGATGTAACTTAAAATCAGGTTGTATTGTATTACTACTCAAATTAATGGTCAAAAAATTATGAAGTTGCAATTTTTAAATATAAAAAATTTTAGTTGCTCTAACTTATAAATAAATCAAGCAATTATTTTATTTACAGGGGTTAATTTATCATTATTTAGGATGTCAAAGATTGGCTGAAAAAACATTACGTGATGCCGCTAAAATAGATCCAAATTCTCATCAAACTTGGTACAATTTAGGAAAAGTTTTGGAATCATTAGGTGAAATGGAAACAGCTAATGACTGTATGGCTACAGCGTTAGAAGTTGAAAATTCAAATCCTATTTTACCAGTATCATCAATCGGAATTACATTTGAATGAAAAAATAATTTATTGATTCTAATTATAAGATTATTTTTTAATTTCAAGTAGTTTATTAATATATTTTTTTTAAATAAATTATTTGTAATTTACTCTTATGCCGGCGTAAGGGATGAAAATTGTTGTTATATTGTGAATAAATATGTATCTGTAGTGACTATTTTATATAAATTATTAAGTATTAACTTATATTAAAATAGTGTCTGAAAGAATTGATGAAAAATTGTTTAAAGAATTGTTTTATTTAAAGTTATTGAAAAGTTAATAAAATGAAGTTAAGGGAAGCTACTGGATATATCATTTGTCATTTAAACAATATTTAATTATTACTTGGATTTTAATTAC
The DNA here is from genome assembly GCA_000956155.1 of Cotesia vestalis. Classification (NCBI taxonomy): domain Eukaryota; kingdom Metazoa; phylum Arthropoda; class Insecta; order Hymenoptera; family Braconidae; genus Cotesia; species Cotesia vestalis. Next base: position 10,140 of record JZSA01003960.1, on the reverse strand, counting down.
TCTGTTTTTATTTTTTAAGTATATGTTTATTCTTACCATACACTTCATTATACAAATGTTGAAAAAATGCAAACGCAAATACCCTCTGAGTACGTTTGTATCAATATCAATTTGCAATTTTACACGCATCATTTACTCTTTATGTTGCTCTAAAATAGTTACAACTTTTTGGTTTATTTTATTAATTATAATCAAGGCTATGAATAAAATTTGACGTGTTATTTCAAGGGGCTCGTATTGAACGAGATGGACTGTGATAAGAGAATAAAAAATTATATAAAATAATCTACATAATTAGGAGAATAATAAAAAAAAATTTGTCTCCGGCGTATTTATATGGTAAAAAAATATTTTTCAATTATTTAATATCATTTGAAAGGTCATGATCTAAATTTGTGCTTTTTCAATGTTTCATATGCTTTTCAGCAATAGTTAATTTATTATGATGAGTTTTCTTTAAACAGATTCGAATTTTGCGATAAACGTAATTTATTAATTTATTTATTTATTTTGTTTTGTTATAACGGGTATATATTTATCGTAAATTGGCTTTAATATTTTTTTAGCGATAGTCATTTACAATTAAAATAATTGAGAGAGTAAGAAAAATTTTGTGACGAGTATATTATTATTTTTAAAGGAATTTTTATAGTTAAATTTGGTATCATCAGAAAGTTCTTGATAAGAATTTGTGGCTTTTCACGGTTTTATATATTTTTCAGTGACAGTAAATTTTTTATGTAAAGTTTTTGGAGAAGTTTTGAATATTTTATTGGTTCTATAAATTCGTGCCGTCACATTTGTCCATTAAATTATTTATTATTGATCCTGTGATAGCACTATTATTTTTTTAATTAATTTAAAAAGTATCCAAACTATGTAATGTGATTATAAATATCAAAAAATCATTAAGCCAAAGTTTTATTATTCAAAATCCGTAAATCTCGGCAGTCACATAGTGATTGCAGGTAGTAATAATTAATATCCCGCTATAATTGAACAGCTTTAAAATTAAAGATTTGAAAATCTTGTGCTGTCGTCATTTAAATAAAAGTAAAATTATTTTTTAGTATATTTTGAAAATAGCTCAGTCGATAACATTAAATTTCTTTTGTTAATTACACACCCACATATGATCTCTTCAGATGTTATGGGCTCAGAAGTGGGGTAACACCTGCCACGCCGAATCGTCATAGACAGCATTGAAAACTCAATTATTAATAATTATGAGAATTAATCAATGTCACTATTATAAAATTGGAGCAATAATCATTTTTTCGGCTGAATAATTTTTTTTTTTTAATTTCGAATTTTTAATTAATATTTAAAAAATTTTCGTGTCACATAATCTCTCCAATATATCGTGAATGAAGTATAAAATTGGCACTCATATATTTATGTATAGAAAATTAAAACGTGCGTTCAAATTTAACATAGAAAACAAATTTATATTTGTATAATCAATAAATACGTCTTACATGCACAAATATATAGTATAAAAAATGATATATTACCTATTAAAGTATCACGGAAAAATATATATGCGCTAACATAAAAATAAATTTTCCCTTATCATTCACTATCTCGCTCGTTATGTTGTTATATGTAATATACTATATATATGTTTACATTTTTTTTCATTTCCCAATTTATTTATCATCAAATCTTGAGGTCAACTTTGATATGTTTGATCGTTACATTGCAAGTTTTTTTTTTTTTCAAGTAAAAAATTCATAATTTTTCTAATATTCTCCTTAAACTTTACCTACAAATAATTTTTTATCATTAAATTAAAAAAAAAAGTTTTAATTAAAATTAACACATTAAAGTACTCAGTTCTTAATAATGTATCATTAGACGCTTAGTAAAATAATAACAATTTTTTTCTGTTTTCAAAAAAACGACAAAGTAATTAAGTTAGAGGGTTTTCTAACGAAACGTCAAATTAGCAGGAAAAACAATTGCAAATCAAAAGAGTGAGAGAGACAAAAAAGACGCATAATAATATAGGCCTGTCTGTTAACTCAATTGAACGTTTAACAAGATTAAATTTTCTCCTCGCCCATATGACACACAGACACTTACACGACATGCTCTTTTTCTCTCTTTTCTCTCATCATCTTACTTTCTCTCTAGTTTTTCGAATTCGTCTTTGCACTCTTCATTACATACTCTCTCTTTTCTCTATCGCTCTCTTTTTCATTTTATTTTTACTTTCTCTCTCGCTTTTTCTTTAACAAGATTACAACTCTATCTCGATCTCACTTCAATAGCGTGTCGCATTGCGCGTACGTTCGCGCACGCTCATTCGTTTTGTCATGAGTTTACCTTCTGAAAAATAAAAAAAAATCATGATAACATTTTTTCATTTGCTTATGTTGTTTTAATTAAAAATTAACTTTACCTCAAGGGTTTTGAAGATCAATATTTATAAAAATTCTATTCATCAAAAACATTTTATTTCTTCTTTTCTTTTATTCGAGATTAATTTACTTATCAATTGAATATATCCTAGAAAAAAGATAATATAAATTTTAATTGATATTATCTTTTTTCTAGGATATATTCAATTGATAAGTAAATTAATCTCGAATAAAAGAAAAGAAGAAATAAAATGTTTTTGATGAATAGAATTTTTATAAATATTGATCTTCAAAACCCTTGAGGTAAAGTTAATTTTTAATTAAAACAACATAAGCAAATGAAAAAATGTTATCATGATTTTTTTTTATTTTTCAGAAGGTAAACTCATGACAAAACGAATGCATGATGTATGCATGTGGATGGATAGCCGTGTGAGTACATAGAATTAAAAAAGGAAAATAATAATATAAAAAAAAAAAATATATATATATAAAGATAGCGTTTATAAGTAAAAATGCTGCGGCTCGTTCAGCTCTCTGGCTTTGACCCGGTAGCCACCGGCAGAGTCAGCGCGGCGGCGGCGTCAACGTCGGCCGGCGGCTGACGCATTGCAGGTGCGCGCGGGCCAATCACAAGTGTCCTGAGTATACGCCCGGACCTGTCCTGTAAACAATAACCGCACCCCAGTAAAAATTTAAAAGTACAAAAAAAAAACCGTTAACCATATTGTCACGTTGTTATCAATAAGAAGTAATCAGAAGGCTTACCAGATAAAAAAATCCAGAAGAAGAATATAATAATAAATATTATTTAATGATTAATATAAAAATTTGGAAAATATAATGTAAATGTAGATTAACGCATCGTACTATTTTATGTCCGCGTAGTTAAATGCGCGCGTCGTTCAAAATCAACCGTCATTTCCCCCACTAGTGACAAAATTTCCCCGCCAATGATCGGGTTTAAGATACACGTCTGTCTGTAGTGTAGCCGAAAACGTATAGCCGAGAATAACCGAGTGCCGCTCTGCCGGTCGGTTTCTACTGCTCCTACATCAGCAGCTAAAGCTTTAAACGCGTAGTAATACAACTAGTCCTCGTACTGTTAACATACACGAAACGGTAGACTCCTCCATTGCTGTTCTTGTTCTCTGCTTAAGTTTAGTAAGAGTTCGAGTGCGATTATAAACGTCGAGTTGTTTTACTGTATAAATACCGTATTTTATTAATTATTATTTTAAATTAAAATATTTTATTAAATCTCGTACTGTTAATTATTATCAAAATATATTAATTATTGTTTTGAATAATAAATAACGTACTTTTTATTATTTTAAATACCACATACGTATATTAAGCTATATTTTATTGCGTACAGAAGTGTGTTGCCAATCTTCACCGGGATTTCAACAACTATTTAACGAATTCTCTGTTAACGTTTATATTTTATCTTGTTTTGTTGGATTACTTACTCCCAGTGATTTATTGTGAATTATTTATTATCACTGAATTAATAATTACATTAATTAATTAACTCACTCGTGGATTTTCCTTACTTCCATTTGATTTACATTAAGTAATTCTAAAGCCAACATGGTAAGTATTGATTATTATTCGATATGAGTTATGGAGTTATTATTAGGATTTTTTTTTTTTAATAAAAAAAAAATAAAAAAAAAAATTTTTTTAGACATTTTTTTTACAACCGGATTCCATTTTAAAACTGACGTGTTTTAACTTTTTAACGAGCACGTGGATATCATCTTTTCATTTAACATTTTTTAGTCTAATCTGAGATACTCCAAATTTTTTACTATTATTTTACAAGCATACTGATTCTAATTTTGAAATGAAATTTTATTTTAGAAAATGATACACTGAGCTAACCAAAGATTTATTTTTACTAGATTATTTTATTTTTTATGGCGATTTTTTATCACTAGTAAATTACTAGATTTTATCTAGGAAAATTAAGATATTCATTTTGTATGTACAGTAATTTATTTGATAGTGTAAAATTTGTGTTAATTATTATTCTATTTAACTAATAATTATTTTATTTTTTCTCAAGATTTTATACAATTCATATTTTGTTAAAAAAATCTAAATTTGATTGAAATAATTTTTCTACCTGAAAAATTGTAGTAAAAATCAAAATATTTACTCTATTAAGTCTCCAAGTTTGTCAATAAAATAACAGAGTAAATTTTTTAGTATCAATTATCATAGCAATTATAATAATATTAATAATAATAATAATAATAATAATAATAATAATGGTCTAGATAACGTGTGAGAAGTATGTCAATCGATTAATGTCTTGTTAGACTATCCACGAGAATTCGTATGTTTTGTAAACTTTAGTATAACATAACCGAGGGTTGGAATTGTTATATGAAGGAGAGAAAGAGAAAGAGATGAAAAAAAAAGAACAAACGAGGGTTTTAGAGAGGGTGGAAGGGAGACTAGCGCGTTGCGGCATTCGCCAATCAGCCATTGTGCTATATACCAAGCTATTGATTTTCTTCAACTTCTCCCCTATCCTCTTTCATCACCGTTACCTCCCCTCTCCATACTTTCTCCTCTACGGTTCGTTTCACCCGTCCTACACCTTACATCCCTTCGCCCAATCTCTCTTATTTCCTTTTTTATAATTTACCCCAACCCCAAGTCGAAAAATACTTTGTTCCCATAAAATATATACGTGGTATATTTTATGTCGGTTGTTTCTATAAAAGAACAGGAGCAAGAATTGTTTTTTTTTATTTTTTTATTTTTTTTCCAAGGGATGAGGGTAAAAAGATTGAGGTCGAGGTCAGGTGGTTAGCAAGACCCTGGATATCCGGGTAAAATATTTTAACGAATATGTAGTTTTTTTTTTATCTATTTAATTCCTGGGAAGGTTTTTTTATCATTTAGTTTGTTATCTATTTTTTAATATTTTAATAATTGTAATTCTTTTTATGTTTAAGGCTGATCAATTAACAGAGGAACAGATTGCTGAATTTAAAGAAGCTTTCTCGCTATTTGACAAAGATGGTGATGGTACTATCACTACAAAAGAGTTGGGAACTGTTATGCGTTCGTTGGGACAAAATCCAACGGAAGCTGAATTACAGGATATGATTAATGAAGTTGATGCTGATGGTAATTATATTTTTCATTGTTTCTTTGTACATGGATTCGCTATGAAAGATTTCTATTTTTTTTTATCAATATTTAATTGGTGTGTGACTTATTGCGTTCTTTTTATTAATGATAAAAAAAGAATGTCTACTCCAAAATTGAAGTTAAATAATACAAGCATTAAAAATTACTGATTTCAAGTGGTTAAAATTTAATAAAACTAAATCAATTCAACTTTATCATTCAGTAATAATATTCAAAGTCATCTAGAATTGATACTTGGCCCCGAAAGAATTACTTGAAAATAACAGTATATGACACATTTACTATTATTATTTTATATTTTGACATTCGAACTATGACAAAGTAATAATTTATACAAATTTACTTACGGTGGAATCATAGTTATGATTAAAGTATAACAAACTTTAATACAAATAATTCAGGTCTACTTTGAATTTGTTGAAATTTCTACACAATAACGTTTTGTTAAAACAAGGATGTTTGCTGGCTAAACATTTAATTTTACAATAGAATATTGATAACAATCAACTATTCCACTATTGAAGTTTATTAAATAAATAACTACAAACTTATTCATAATTTTTGTCAATAATGATAACATTTATGATAAACTTTTGTCAGTATTTAAGTAGTAACAGAAATTTTGTAAACTTGACACATGTTTCTATGTGATTAAATTCTTTGTTAAATTTAAGTAATTAATCTTTGTACTTATATTCACATTGTTAGTGATTCAGATAATTAAATTTTTTTTTGTGTTGATTTATATAGGTAACGGAACAATTGATTTTCCGGAATTCTTAACCATGATGGCGCGTAAAATGAAAGATACAGATAGTGAAGAAGAAATCAGAGAGGCATTTAGGGTATTTGACAAAGATGGTAATGGTTTCATCTCAGCTGCTGAGTTGAGACACGTTATGACAAATCTTGGTGAAAAATTGACTGATGAAGAAGTCGATGAAATGATAAGAGAAGCAGATATCGACGGTGATGGTCAAGTTAATTATGAAGGTAATTATTACACAATCTGTTGCATGTAATTGAATACTTAAAAATATAATTGATTATTTACTTATTTTTATTTTTTTTTTTCTTATTTTTTCAGAATTCGTCACAATGATGACATCAAAGTGAATACGACTTACATGTATGAATAATTTTCAACTTGAAGTGGTATTGACATATTAAGAGAATTAAAAAATAAAATTAAATTAAAATAATTAAAAAACAAATAAATGATTATTATATGAAAAAAAAAAATGAACATCTAGAGGTGCGAATTTTTATGCAGCAAAAAATAAATAATACAGCAGTAACTAAAACAACATCAGCTACAACTACAGTAAAAGTAACTAAAGAAATAGGATTTCAATGAAATGAAAAATCTGTCTGTTGACAAAAAAGTTTAATAAATAATAAATAAAAAATTTAAATAAAAATAAAAATTGAAATTAATAAAAGTTGGAAAAATGAATAATTAAATACTATTATTAATTAATAATTATTAATTTTAAGTATTAAAAAAAATGGTAAACTAAAAGTAACATTTTTTTTCTTCTACACAATATTCAAGTTATGTTCATAAACATTTTAACAATAATAATTGAATTCTTAATCAAAAAGGAGCCTTTATTACTTATCTAATAATGATGAAAGTTTTTTTCCATTTAAATTATTGTTAACTATTATTTTTATTATTATTTAGTTGGTAAATATACCATGTTGGTTAAGAACTTGTTTGTTAATTTACAATAGATTATTTAGATTTTTAAATTATAATTACTTTTATGTATGTAATACTATAATTTTTCAATTTTTAGGAACGATAAAATTGTTTTTTCATGTTCTGATTAATTTTTCGTATTAAAATAACTTTGTCACCTTTTTTTCATGCTATTGTTGATTATAAATTAATAAATTTGCACGAATAGAAATAAATAATTTTTTTCTTATTGAATGAAAAGGTTTTTTTTTTGTTTATTAACTTATTAAGGAATAATTATTTTACATTTATTACTCGTTAAAATAAATTGTCAAATAAACTTTAATGCACGCATTTCGATATTAAAAAAAAAATTAAACTATAATTAATTAATCAACAAAATTAATTATTATCTAGTATAAAAAAAAATTAATTAAAACAATATTAATAGTAATTAATTAAATAAATTAATGGAAGTAAACATAAAGAAAGATAAATTATCAACCAAATATAAATTAATTAAGAAATATTTCGTTTGATAATTGATCTACTTTGATAAAATTGTGGATCAATTTAAGAAAATCAATAACAAACGAAAAATAATAATATAGCTAAAATTGCAACTAAAGAAAAATTTTAATTAAAATTAGTTAGATTTTTAAAGCCATTGATATATAAATATACGTATTATATGTGTAAAATTTTTTAAATATTCATTTTTAAAAATATCAATTGGCTTGATTTATATTATAAAAAATACGTTTTTCTTTATTTTTCTTTACCAATAATTATTAATTAATATAATTCAATAATAGTTAATTTATTTTATTGTAAACAATTAATTAACCAATTATATTGAAATTTTTGAACATAATTATTCGATGCGAATAATTATTATCAACCAAATTTAATGAGAGAAGACAGATAAAACGATTAAATCATGAAGTTTAAGTGATTAATTATAAATACATAAATAAATGAAGTAAAATGAGCAATTTAAGCTCGCTATCAATGTCTTAATGCATTAAATAAATAATTAATTAATTGATATATTTAATATTTAACAAAAAAAAAAAAATGGATAATAAATTAATCCTTTTTACATTCCCCTTTTTGTCCTATTCAATGAATGAATTAAAAAAAAATAGAACGAAATAAAATTCACTTCTTCTTACAGTTAATAAATTTAATTATTGAAATAAACATAAATAATTATGAAAAAAATTAACTTTTGTTTAAATTTTTATTTCAAACGATAATTTTATCTTCGAAGAAAATTTTATTGATCACCGAAAAGTTTTTTTACACAATATCAAGATAGAAAAAAAAAAAAGTTTGTCCAATTAGAAAAGATAAAGTATTTTTATTAGAACTTTTCCGAGAAGAAAATGTTTTAGTAAAAAATTACTGCTTTCGTTGATTTGTTACTTCTAAAGAACTCTAAGATAAAAAATATAAAATTAAATAGATAACTTTTGAAATTTAATGCGTGTCGAAACTAAACTAAATTTAAAAAAAAAATTGATGTAAAAAATTATACAAATTTAAATTTGAAAAGTAATTTTAAAAAATAAAAAAATTAATATAATTCATACAAACGATGATTTAATCAATAATGAAGAATTACCATCGTTAATCGTGTCTCATCGGTGGTTTACAATCGTAATTGAAATCATAATAATATTAATAATTATTATTATAATGATAATAATAAATTAAATGGATAACTAAATAATAATATATATGTAATATATATTATACCCATTACTAAATTGATGAGAAGAAGAAAGAAATGAAGTGATAAGAAAAAATTAAATAAAAAACATAATGAGTGGATTAATTAATAAGTCACGACATTTACACCAGTCCTCTATTATTTAATATTTAAAAAAAAAATAATTAATTAAAGACGGTAAATAAATATAAATAAACAAAAACTAACGTGTTTGATTTCTAACTTCCTGTTCAGAAAATTATATTAATTTTCAAGGAAAAGGGAAGTTATTATCATTTTAATTGTTCTGTTCCGCATCTGTTATAAATGTGGATATTTTTATATACTTTTTTTTTTAATTCAAATGTTTAATATTTTGCTTATTACAAGAACTAATAATCAAGAAGAGTTTAATTTATTAACGCCTGATCTTGCTTTCAAATATGATAATGATTAAGTAAGTACTTATAACAGTTATTACACTAATTTTTCAACATAAGAATTTACATTTTACTGAGATTTTTAGGTAGATTTCTTTAGAAATCTAACTATTGCATTTGTCCTCAAGGTGAAATTTTCACCTGATTTTGCTATCATATGTTATAATTATATAGTCAAGTAGGTTTCAAAAATACCATTGGTTAAAAAATTTATATATGTATGTATATATAACCAGCCTTGTCATCTGGATATCTCGAAAAGTTCTCAATCGATCTTGATTAAACTTGGTACACATATTCTTTGAGTAATTACCGAGGTCGAGTTCGAAGATGAGCAGAATCGGTCAATTAGTTTAGAAATGGCGGCCATTTAAAATTTTGAAAATTTTGTAAATTTCAAGTTTTGTAACTTTAAACGTGAATTACTTTTGACTGACAGAAAAGAGCTCATTTCTGGAAACTTTATGGTGAAGCTGATTATATTACCTTCAATTTGACCTATAACACTTATACTTTATGAAAATTTTTATTAATTTTATAGGCCGTTCAAAAATTTTTAAATAATGAAAACTTTTTTTCAAATGTGGTTTTTTAGAATGACTTTTAAACAGCTTTACCAACTGATTGCAAATACTAATCAACTCTTAACATAAAAAAAACTACGTCGATCGCCTCCGGGCCGGTCAAAATCGCTTGATTCGTTTGTGAGATATCGTTGACGAAAAAAATCGAAAAAAGCGTTTTTTTCAAAAAAATTCCGAAATTTTT
>JZSA01003959.1:0-28270 GCA_000956155.1 Cotesia vestalis | reverse complement strand
TGGAAACTTATAGATATTAATATAAAATTTATTTAGTTCAAAAATACACTCTTGAATAACACAAAATATATTTTAGTTTATTTTTTATATGAATAAACAACGGGTGAACGGAGCTTCTCCAAAAGGTATGTCGCTGACGTACATGATAACTTGATAACGGCTCATCTAAAACACAAAAACTAAAATTATTTTTGAGTGTGAATTTAGCAGACATCTGATAATTTTTTGATAATTTGTAAACAATTTATTTGTTACAGAAAAAATAGTACAAAAAAATGCATGTGCAAATTTTCAAAAGTTTTTTCTATGCAATTTTTTAGATTTTTTTTACAACTGTTAAGTTAAAATTAATCTAAAAATTCTCTAAAATTAGCTGTCTGCTGAATTCACCCTCATAATTATTTACGTTCAATATTTGTATTAAATTTTTATCTTTTATTGCTGGTAAATTTTTTAGCTTCAGTGTTTTCAAATTTCTGTAATATAAAATTTTTATTTCAATTATAATATTCCATAATTAGTCACATAACATACGAAGAATATATAGATAAAATTTCATGCCAAATTAATTGAACAATTCATATAACATAATTTAATCTTTTGCAAATATTTAGTAGTTAAATTAAGATAAAAACAAATTAAATTAAATTTACAGATATAAGCAAAAAAAGTTTTGTTTATTTTTTAAATAAGTAATCTTCTTAAAGAATATCAATCATTCAATGCATAATTATGTATCATTAAGCTTGGCCTAGGGTAAAAGCACCGTTGACTCTATACCGTTTTTGGAAATTTGATGTCTAAATTATTGTATAATTAATTGATAAACGTAATAGCAACATAAATTCTGATTGTATAAATGTAAGCGTTCACAAATTCTATGACAATATAATTTTAACAATACAATTTTCTGCACAATTGTTAAATTGCAAATGAATTAATTAATGTTTACATACGTTAGTTCAGTCAAAGAATGGAGACCTTCATCAGTTATTAATCCACAATTCTCAATTTGTAGATATTCCAATGAATTTTTCAACAAATTCAAATAATTGAGTGCTTGATTACCGATATAAAGACAATTTACCAATTTCATTTCAGCAATATATTTACAACCATCTGAAAAATTATAGTTATTAGAAGCAATCTTCAAATTAAAAAGCTTTCTACGATAAATTTGGAATTTTTTGACTAACTTGTGAAATTTCAATTGAATTAGCTTTTACATCTAACTTTCTAGAAAATAATAAACTGTTTTTATACGTCTTCATTATGATACTGAATTTAACATCCATTTAAAAATTTTTTTAATTTTTGTAACAATCAAATTATAATTAAAAAAATTAAAAAAAAAATATTCCACATATAAAAATTAAAAAAAAAATTGTGCGTACGAATTAATAAAAATATTTTTCGTTATAATAATTGATTAGTTGAGGAGTTGGGTTTCAAAAGGGTATCTTTTCATTTTTGATTAATCGAGACAAAAAACTGGTTATCTTCAATTATAAATATTTTTATTGAACTTTTTTAATTTAGCTATAAAGTACTATCAGTTATGAAGCTACAATTCGATTTTCATTAAGAAATCTTCATAATTTTCGAAGTACTTAATATTTAAAAGATCAAAAAGCTGTTATTTTAAAATATGAAAAGATACCCTTTTGAAAATCAGCTCCTCAGTTATAAAAATCCCCGAAATTGTCAGATTTCTGCTAATATTTCAATATAATATAATTATTGTATGAATTCATTTTAAAGATTTATTGATAGAAGCAAAACTATGAAATTCAATTAAAAGTTCCTTTGTGAGTATGTCAGAAAAAATCTATAAAACTTTATCAAAATATTAAAAAGTAGTGCATACCAAAATGAGGGAATCCTTCATGACTAATTCCTGAATCAGTTGCATCGACACCGTAGATAACATATTTCATTCCACTGGACGCTTTTGGTAAGTTATCATAATTATTCAAGTATTTATCATCAATTCGACTTTCATTGTTAGAAATTTTTTTCCATTTAACAGCAGCACCATTTCTTATCAGCCATTCAGCACACGCTACATTGGGTCCCAACTCTTGGATTTTTTTCTTTGATACACTAAGTAGAAAAAAAAATTCATTTGCAATAAATATACTTTATTTTACTATAGATATTTTTATTTTTAAAAATTAAAATAAAGTTAGCAGACATCTGAAAATTAAAAGATTTTTTATTTTTCAAAAAATTATTCCAAAAATATTAAAATAAAAAATTTCACTTCTAGAAAATTATAAAAATTATGCGTGCATTATTTCAAAAATATTTTTTTATTTCTAATTAAATTATTAAAAAAAAAAAATAAAAATTTTTTGTCTGCTAATTTTAGAATTATTTTTTAGAGTAATTTATATGTATATAGATTGGTTGTAATTTGAAATGATATAATTACTTATTAAACACTGGAATTAACCATCGAAAAAAAGAACGTTTCAATGGTAAATTTAATTTGTTGATAGAATTTACAATTATAACCATTTTTTATCTTTTAATACTGTAGTTTTCTTTATTATTGATCTCTTATTATTTTGTTGTTTTATTAATGTTGTTTTTTTGAAAACAATGCAATTCAATATTTACATGATTTTTTACAATTAAAAATTTCACATTGGTATGTTATGTGTCTTCTTATAATGACAAGTAAACAAATAAATGTAAGAATACTTTGTAACAATAGTAAAGGCGTATGTGATGACAATTAAAAATTAAACTTCTTTAAGGTTATAAAGTGCGCACATATAAATGCGTAATTTTTTACTCAATCGATAATAAATTTGTAAAATTTGTGATAAAAATTTACATAAGTGCGATATAATATTAACAAATTTTCGAATACCAAAGAGAATTTTTAAGTCAACAAAGCATATAGTAGTTTAAAAAAATTGAAAAAAAAAATTTGTTGAATTCATTAGTGCGGTGTTAATTATTCTATCTAACCTGCATGCTGTAACCAACAATTCATCATTCATACTAACCTATGTAATTACATCTAAAATGATAAATTTTTAATTTAATTTATTTTCTTTTTTTATTATTGCTATTATTCATTATCTTTGAAACAGCGACCTACAAAATTATTTTTTGAAACTGGTACATTTTGATACAAATGTATTTATAACCGTGACAAATTATTTTACAACAGAAAATGATATTAACAGTCTTGAAATCCTTGAAGCATTATTGAGTAATGATGGTGAATTACAATCAATAGTTCCAAAGGCAGGTACTCGCTTACACCTCCGTAACAAGTTTTTTCATCACGTATGTTTTCATTTCCTTACTTATAAATTTCATTATTTATCTAATGTAAGTTATTAATGATCAATGTATATAATTTAATGAAAATTATAAAAATAAACAATTATATCCAATAGAATTGTATTATTATTCATTTCTTTAATTTAATTTAATTAAAATTATTTTTAATGTATCTACATTTTTGTACTTCATTTAAATATAAGTTCTATTTTATATAAGTATAATATTAGGTATTTACATTAAAATTTATAGATTTACATTAAAATAAGACCCGGTTATTGATAATAAAATAGTATTTAATCTAAATATTATATTATTAAATTAAAAAATACTACTGTTTTATACAAATATAAATATCTTAACTATTAATAGATCATGAGTTGCGACAATTTTGAATAATATAATAATTAAGTTGTTGATTCTTAGTTCAAATAGGAATATCTTAACTATTAATATATCTGGAATTATGCTAAATATATCTTAATATTTGAAACCAATATATTCCTTACTTGTATTGAATATAGATCGATTTCGCCATATTCAATTCTACCATATATTTAGATTAAATATAATTTCTTAACTATAAAGATATCGTTTTTTGAGTGTACGGGGGCCGTTTAATATACTATTGCTACCGTTAATATACAGTTTTCCTAACCTCACTCTCTTCTAAATAGAGAAATGTGGATCGTGATAGTAGCAATATCGTGTCGTGCAGAGCAGAAAAATTTTTTTTTCAGTGTAACTTAAATAATAACAAAATAACGATAATTGAGATTAAAGGCAAAAAAATTCAAATTTTAAAATTTAAACAAACTTTTAAGCGACCCCTAAAATTATTTATATTGAGCTGATCTTTGGAAAGGGCTCTCAAAATAAGATAACCTTACATATTTTTTTAAAAGACTAGAAAAAAATAGTCTTTTTTTTGCGCTACTCTACTCAATGTAATAAATTGTTGGATTAAATATTGAAAATTATGTGCTGGCAATTTATGTGCCTTACTGAAAATATTAACGAGAATAACAACAAAATTATGATTATGAGCCTCCGGAGATGATCTGGAGGTAAGCCAGGTGGAACGCTGCTGAAGGCAACAGTCCTTTTCATTGTTCCGGCCAGGGAATAAATACTAATTTTGTTAACCCACGCACTCGAGCCGCAGATACACTAGACCAGTTCCCACGATCTTGCACGCGAATTCTTCCTAACGGTCCTAATAACTTTTTACTCGGACTATATCTTCAGCCTCATCATGTGGATATGTGTATATCGCTCATCATATGCACGCAAATATTTAACCAATTATTGATAAAAACATTTACATTTATGTTCGAATCTAAAAGCATAAAATTTCTTGAAACAAAAGATTTTTCATAGTTTAAACGAATTTTTATTTTTCCTGAATTCAAGATACTAAAAATCTTCGGGATGATTTCTGGGTTCAGAATTTTTTCTGTTGATTAAAGTTAATTCTTTTATTTGTGTGCTTACACAAGATCGATTAACATTTATAAAATTTTATTCTGTGAGTTTTGTATTATCTAAATTCAAAGATTCAATAAATATTAAACTGTCGATTGATATTTTTCGGACAATGCAATTTATGTGCTGCATAATATCAATAAACGGGCTTGAAGTGTAAATACTTTATGGTGTTTTATTT
Source organism: Cotesia vestalis (assembly GCA_000956155.1). Taxonomy (NCBI): domain Eukaryota; kingdom Metazoa; phylum Arthropoda; class Insecta; order Hymenoptera; family Braconidae; genus Cotesia; species Cotesia vestalis. The sequence continues at coordinate 23,304 of JZSA01003959.1, read as the reverse complement.
CTTAATGATAACGTCCGCACCCAAATGCTTGGTCTAAAATTATAAAGCCACTAAAAACTTGCACGCCTTAAATGCGAAGTATCCACGGAGATAAAAATATCTTCAAAATGAGGATACATATTGTTATTCTGATTATGCGCCGTATACTCATCGTTCTTAGAGATATTCTGTATAGCCAAATCAGCTATACAGCGGATAGTCAAAATGACGATCCGGATCATTACTTTAGGCGTTACATTTAGTTGACTTAGCTATACAGAACCTTACGTTGACAAAACAGTTGCCTATTTTGATGAAACTACACAGAAAAAAAAAAAAATCTTGAGTCAAACGTAAATTTTCTTAAATTGAGAAAATCTTAAGGAAGACTGAAAATTTCTTGAATGAAGTTAAAATTTTTTGAACAAAGTTAAATTTTTTTAAGCCAAGAAAATTTCTTCTTACTCCAAAATAACTTTAGTCTTCCTTATAATTTTCTTGGTTCAAGAAAATTTTTTTTTTTTTGTACATATATTTACAGGAGCTATTTTCTGTATGCTTGAGTGAAACAAATGAATCCTTCAATCAGAAAACCGGATTGTTACTTTGAAAAAACGTCATTTGAATTTGGATACGTTGGATAGTCATTTTAACAATATTTGTTTTCCATGTACGTATGAGGTCACATTGGTGAAAACACACGGAAAAAAAAGTGATACAAATTTTACGTCAGGTGATGCTATATTCGGTTCACTAGTATAGAAAATGCTGTATCATAGTATAGTAAAGTATAGGTTATAATACATTAGATACAAAATTAGCTTCTACAGTGATACAAATTTTACATCACCTTTTTTTCCGTGCACTATTGACACAATATCGTAAAAAATATAGTTTTCCACAGAAAAATTTTCGAAAATTTATTAAAACTTCACTTTATTTTTAAATTACTTATTAAAATGTGATATGTAAAACAAAGAATTTTTAATTATTTTTAAGAACAAAAATATAAGAAGAGAGCATATTAGTGTAAACGTATATAGCCGTTCATTAACGACATTCCATAGCTACCGGCTGACTCATCGGTAATAAACTTTAGCAAGGTAGTCTCTGCATGCCACTGTTTGAGCTGGAATATACATGCTTACGCGGTGATTTCAATCTTTAAATCAATTCAAGTATTATACATATAAACGCATTTATAAATAGCCTATTTATTTTATAAATATCACTTCTTTATCATTTGCTTTTCTTTTTCAGATTAATTGATACTTATATATTTAAAAAAGTTTTTTTTTTTTTTTTTTATTGTTTGAGTGTTCAATTGATTGAATAGACTGTTACTTTGAAGATTGACAGTACGTCTTAGTAAATACAAGTATTTCTCCATTCAATGACCTTAGTGGATTGTAAAATAAACAGAATGTTATTAAAATTACGATAAAAAATCTTTAGAAGTGTATGTGGTCATTTGTGACTAATGGTATGGAAAGTAAATTTTACTTTTCACAGATGTGACAAGTATTTTTTGATTGAACCAAAGAGTTTAATACCTTATATGGAAAAGAAAATTACGTCTAACATTCGATACTCAAGTACTATAAATAAATTTTGTTTTTCATCGAATCTTCCATTGTAAAAAGTATATTGGCTAATCGACAACACTGCATTGAGTAAGTAAAGTTGTGAAATTAATTATTTCTTATGACTTTAATTTAAATTTGTAATTTTTCATTTCTTTCAGACAGTATTTCAGTATAGAAGATTTTTTTTACTATAATAACACTGCAATAAATAATCACACGCTTGTTCATTACATTTGGAGGAGTAATTTATTTTGTTACATAAAGTTCATAAAAAAAATGATATGGCAGCTTTAAAGTTGGATAATAATGAAGAAGATAATTTAGAAACAGAATCGGAGGTCAGTAGTATTTATCAATGTGGATCCGTTTTTTCAACGGTACCTGATAGACATGGATTTTTAGGAGGATCGCAGTACAGTCCTGAAAGGTAAAAACAAATTTAATAATCATTATTTTTTTTTTTGCAAATTATTTAAATAATATTACAATCTGTGTGTATAAAAATTTTTAGGAAACCAGCAATACCGTCTGTGATAATTTTAAGAAGAGAAAAAAAATGGATTCATATGCTAAACAATTGGAATTCTTTTATGAAACATAATTACCGTAAAGTTAGAGAAAGATGTAGGAAAGGTATACCACCATCTGTTCGACTCAGGGCTTGGTTGAATTTATGTGGTGGTCAGGCGTTGATGAATGACAATCCACGTTTGTATGAGGAATTGTTGAAACGAACAGGAGATCCAAAGTATCTTGAAGATATTAAAAAAGATCTTCATCGGCAATTTCCGCAACATGAAATGTTTGTGGACAATGCACCTGGGCAACAGGAATTGTTTCAAGTTCTAAAAGCGTATTCTATTCTAAATAGTAAAGTGGGATATTGTCAAGCACAAGCACCGATTGCAGCATTTTTACTGATGCATATGCCTGCAGTGCAAGCTTTTTGGTGTCTTGTTGCTGTATGTGATAAATATCTAGTTGGGTATTATAATCAAGGAATGGAAACACTGCAACGTGATGGCGATATTTTATTTGCTTTATTAAAACGGGTTTCTCCTGTTGCTTATAAACATTTAGTAAGTATTAAATAATTTAATTTACTTCAATATTATAAGCTAATAAAATAATCTTAACCTTTTTTTGTTGTTTTAGAAAAAACAAAAAATGGAACCAATTTTATATATGACAGAATGGTTTTTGTGTGTATATACAAGAACTTTACCTTGGGAAAGTATTCTACGAATCTGGGATATGTTTTTGTGTGAGGGTGTTAAAGTTATTTTCAAAGTAGGATTAGTTTTATTAAAGGGATGCTTAGGACGTACATCTCTAACCAAGTGCTGTCCAACAATGTACGAAACTCTCCAAGTTCTAAGAAATCCTCCTCCAGAAATCATGGAAGAAGAAGTTTTAGTTTATCATGTAATAATTATTAATTTTTTTTTATCATCACTATACTGAGAGAAAAAATTACTTTTAAGAAAAAAGAGCATTCTTGTTTCAAGAATTAGAATTTTCTGAAATTTTCAACATTATTCTTTTTCAACTGAAGATTTTTTTTAAATAAAGTTTTTTTTTATACAGAAAGACACTATTTGAAAAACAGTCTAAAAGATATCTTATTGAAGACTTCAAGTTTTTAATGACAAAAAATTATTTTTCTTTTAATATATATTTAATTGTTTTTCCTAGTACGATGAATTAAAGATAGTACAAGAAAAATAATTTTTTGTCATAAAAAACTTGAAATTTTGAATGAAATATTTTAACTGTCTTTTAAGTTGTTTATTTCTGTATTTAAAAAAAAAATTTACTTTATAAAAAAAAATGCTACAAAAAAAATGTGATTTTTTCAGTTAATGAAGAAATAATAAAAATTATTTTCTAATGTAAGAATTTTTTTTTTTTTTTTCAGATATTGAGACTGAATTTAAGTGAAGAAGACTTTGAGTACGAACACCAACGACAAAGTCTCAAACGAAAAATGAAAGAACAAACAACTCATATTTCCAATGAAACTGACTGAAAAACGGACATCTATTTAATTTTCGAACCGTAGCTCAAAATTTTTATGCTGACGTTAATCAACGGTTCATCCAGCTGTATTTTCAAAAATTCGTATTTTCTTTAATACTTATACAGAGAGCATTTTTTATTTACATTTAATTAAAAAAGACATAGTTTAATTATATTCATAATTTACTAAATGTTATAATTGAAGAAATATTTATTGAGCGATTCAAAAGTAGCCAGAGTCGTCTTGAATTAGATAGTGGCTATTATTTGTATATTAGCGTAGTAAAAAGATAATATTTTTAGTTAGTTCGAAAAATTATAATTTATCACAAAGCTTTGAGAAAAATTTGTTAATAACTTCTTCACAACTGAAGAAATTAAAAAATATAAATTTTATATTACTACAGTAAGTAAAAATATACTAAAAACCTAACATTGTTTTTTGGAAAATAAAAAAAAATGATTCACAGGCTTAAGCTGTATAAGTAGCACATACAGTTTTAAAGCCATTACTTTAATTGATTTTTTTTTATTAACAGAAATATAATAAAAGCACTGGTCTTACATCTGACATCATATATGGACATTTTATTTATAAATAATATTAAAAATTTTTTAGAGTTTATTTAAACATGATATAAACATCTGTGATTTTCGGGGAAATTGCACAAATTAGTTAATTAAAATTTTTAAAATGTCCAAAAGTTTCATCCTAATAAATTCAAGAGTTGATAATGTTTTATAATTGATAACAATTGAATATCATTATCCAATATTAATGGCGACATTTACATTCGTCATACGTTCTAGCAATAATTTGATCAACATTATGAATGTGCCTTTTTTATACTATTTATAATCACAAATAAAATATATTAACTAATACTAATATTTATTAAGATAATTATATTACATCATGATAAAACTACCTTTATATAACATAGAACTACCTGATAATCATGATATATGAATATTTAATAAGCTTATAAAGTATTTTTTTGTATTTGATAAAAGAAGTCTTTTTTTTATTATAAAAAATAAAAAAATTTTTTTTTTCAGAATTTCTAAAGAAAAATAAATTTTATTTACTGTTTATAAATCTATCAATTCAACAGGCTTTTTACTCTTTTCAAAAATTTTTAAACTATTTATCAAAATTTGGGTAACTCTAAAAACACTTGATAACATTAATTCTTTATACAGAGAGCTGATTACATAGATATATCGCAGCTCGTTGCAATATCGTGGGTTTTGGAATTTCTAGAAATAGTTGGAGGTTTAGGTTATAAGAAACCCAGAGCTTTGTTTCAGCGGATAACCCTGGGACATAAGAACTCTTGGAGAAGGGAAGAAGAGGATAGGGGGGTAAAAGAGACGACAGCTGAGGAGAGGTCAAGAAGACTGAGACGAGCGAGGGTAGTTCTCATGGTACTAAGTTGTATTGATCCTAGGTTGCACAGAGGGTGGAAAACCAGGCAGCCAGGGTTAGTACGTGTTCTTAATCGCCAAGTGACCGCCCTACCTCTCCTACTTTACAGTTCCCACCCTCAAGTGAAGGCGACCGTGTTTCTATGGGTTCTCTTTCCATTCCGCGACTTCTCTCTCACCCTCTTTATCTATCTTACCCTATGCAACTCTCAAACTTATTGTATATGTGGATGTAGGCGTACTAACGTGTACCCTACCCTACCTCTACCACTACTTTAACCCCTCAAGCGTTCCTAGTTTCAGAGCTAAACCAAAGGGTTGTTTGTATATTTTGTTGTAAGAATAGTTAAGAAAATTTTCTTTTATATCTGGAAAATTAAAAATTATCATTTTTCAATAACAAAATTTTGTTCAGCAGCGCAAATTATTTTGGTGAAATTCGTAAGTCTCGCTTGATTGTAATTGACTTCGCTGAATCAAGTTATGCTAAATTTGAATTTCATTTCCAGCTCTCAATTTAGCTGCATTTCACACGGGATGTCTCTCACGCACTTTTAACCCTCGTCTTTATAGTCCGTTCTTCAGTCCAAATGATCAAAATGAAAGCAGCATCTCTTTCATCAGATGGATGATAGGCCAGTTGTACCGGTTTTAAACAAAAAAAAACTCTGAACTTATCTTTTCGATAAAGTTATTTATTTTTAAAATTATTTATATAAAAACTTTCAACTATAACTTTAGTTTTAAAAAAGGCAAATTGTGTAATTATTGTTTAAAAAAAATTTTTTTTTTTGATTATGATAAATCTTTCTTCCATCTTTCGTCGAAATTATGGAAAATTCAAAACGACTTGTATGTTTATATTTTTTTTTGAAGTTGAAAAATGTTTTCCATATTAAATTATTTAAATTAAAATACATAATAATATTTTTTATCGACGTTTTATAAATCTCCACAATAAAACTGAATATCGTTTGGTGATTATTCTTTTCATTCAAATATATATTTACGGTATATAAAGAAATTGTTAATACATTTTTCTTGAGTGACCATTTATTGTAAATTTTCATAATTAACTTTGATAATTGTAACCAAATTCAACTTTGTAATTTTCAATTTATCAGATTGTAATCATAAAATTAAACAAATTTTCGATGTTTTCGCGACTTCGAATGGACCATTAAATTGTGATTATGATGGGTAGTCGATATAATCAAAAACATTCCAGAAATAAAAATTTTCAATTCAAAATTAATAAAAATTATATTCTATAAATATTTATTAACCAATTTTTTTATTGCTATCTTACTATTTAGTTGTGTCAATTTATGACTCCTGTACTCTAATATTTCTAAAAACAGTTATCAGTAGTCCGTGTGGTGTTTTTTGAAATTTCCATTACGTTTTTAATTATTTTTGTACCTCCCAATCACCATACTATGTGCAACTTTTCTTTAAGACCAATACTATTTTTTTTTTAATAAATTAATTATCTACTTAAATAATCTATAACAAAATCTATTAATTTAAATTCATTCAATGAAATTTAACATTCAAAGTTTGAATTACAAAAATGTGATTTCGAACTGTAATTTTTTTAATTTTGAATATGACGGGACACTTATTACTATTAATAATGTAATTTTTCAAGTTTTCTTTTTTCCGTGTAGGTAGATAGTATTTATCAAGATTAAATACATATATGTATTTATAATAAAAATTTTTGAGCCATGTAAGTATCATACATGATGGTACAAAGGAAATAATGTCATTACTCAGGATGAAATTGACATCGAAGGAGAGAAATATAACCAGATGGAGATGACCAACGGTACGTGGGTGAATGCAATTTGAAGATGAGAGAGTGAAATATATGAGAAGGAAAGAGAAACAGAGAGATTTTCACGAAATACCAGTTTCCAGTGTATAGTCTCAGTTGAATTATGCTTGTATTTCCCGTCAGCGCATCCGATGATGTCTACGGTAATGTAACTGAAATGTATGAATATTTCGGTGTAGTACACGCGCTATGCATACAGCCACTCTTCGCTCTCCATCTCTCTTAAGCACATGTCATCCAGAAGTATGTTACAAGTAAATGTGCGAGAGTGTACGTGCTACACGATTTATTTCCAGGCATATCCGTGAAATTCTGAATACATCCATATCCTTGCATCCCTTCAATATTCCATCTTTAATTTCACATACGAATAATAAATCATACGTCATCTAAATTCTAATGCAGTTTCTAATTGGTGATAAATTTTGGTAACATTAGTACATAATTTAAAAACAACATTATTCTTCTTTTTTACAATTTATTTTTAAATTATCGGCATAAATAAATTTGTTGAATATGAATTCACTTTTCAATTTCTTGTTAAGAAATTTTTTGAAATTTAAAACTTTCATGTTAAACTTAACATTTTATACTCGTCCTAAACTAAAATATGTATCTAACTTACTAATAATTTTTGAATAAAGAGAGCAATTCAAAATTTAAATTTATTTCGAAATTTGATTTTTAGAGAGAACAAAAAAACCATTTTTTTTAAATATCATTTAATGCAGCTTTAAAATAATTTTAAAGATGCATTAAATATTCCATTCAAATCTCTCTGGATAATTTATTTTAACTAGTGCTCTAATTTTAATAACATCCTAAAAAGAAGAAAATTGTAGTGGAGCGATTCGATAAAAAAAGGAAAGAAAAAAAGAGCATAATGTTTTTATATACTTTCGCTTTTATTTATTGGGTCATCGATTTCCAACTTTTTTTGCCCGTTTAAAAGATTCACTTTCTCTCGTATTTAACTTTATTTCTTTGGAATAGTAATAGCCCCACCACGATTGTTAAAGTTTATTTGTATTGGTCAACGACCTTCTTGAGCCGCATGCGCGGTTAAAAAAAAAAACACGTACCTCATATTATTTTCTCGTGAAGCTTTGGCGTCGTCGCCGTTGATAAAAAAGCTTCGTTGAGTAGAGTAGCCCGGGCGTGAGCGGACGTCAGTATTGTAAGTAATTCCGTGCGATGTCGCGGGATTTATTAAGCGCAAAGTTTAATTAGGGATGAGTGAACTTGTAGGTCGATAGAACTAGTAGAAGGGAGAAAAAAGTAAAAAAAGGTGAAAAAAATCGAGGGCAAGTCGGGAGATAACTTAAGGATATTACTCGTGTGCTATTTAGTGTCTTTATCTTTGTCTTTGTAGTGGGTAAAAGCTGCTTGCCCTTACAGGGATTGCTTAGTGTGCTTGCGCATCTTCTGAAAAATTGAGTACAGTGGAAGGTGTGAGGGTGCAGAGAGAAACCGTGAGATAATATAGACGATGCCAAGACCACGCCTCTTGTCTAAGGTTACCCCACTCTGTTGGCGAATTCTCCCACCGCTGGTGTTCAAGAGGGGATCTAAGATTTTTCCACGTTTTATGAATCCTTTTACTCTAACCGTATCTCCTTCACTACCCTTTCTTGAATATACATATCATCCAGTCTCTTTTATTGATCCATCCACTGTACAACAGCTATCTTCCATTTTCTTACCAATTTCTTAGATGCTACTTTTGTTAATATGGTCTGACAAAACTTGGCTTTTTCTACTTTTTATTATACCTTTTACTGTACTCCTTGCTGTCTTTTTATTTTTTTTTAAATATTTTTATCTTTATGCCTTCAAACAGCCTTATGTATATTTAAGCAACTGTCTTTCATGTTTTTAGATGCTAACTTGTGGATACTACGAGATTTCATGGTGGGCAACTTCGGGTGCATCCTAGGGCCGATAGTAAGAGAAGGATTATAAAGCGAAGAGAGAAAGAGAAAGTACTCATAGGTCGGGTGCTTTAGCTTGAGGCTGTTAAACACGGTGGGTCTTATCGGTAAAACTGTTCTATACGGAATAGCAGCCGTCCAGCCATTGGCCACTAGAATATCTACCTTATATGTTCCTCTCATCATGCAAAACACACACACATTTACCCATGAACATGTATACGTATATGTTCTTTATACGTTTGTATGCATATGAGTAAAACCGTTTGAACGTGTATCTCTTGAGAGCTTAGCAATGTACTAAAGTGCAACTACGTCATGGATGAGTGTCTTGTTGTATACCTTTATACAGGTTGTATTTGCACCAAAGTCAAACTAAACTTTCTCGATTACTATCGTAAAAATAAAATATATAAGATATTTATCTATGACTTTATCTTCTTGTTTATTTGTTTATTAATAGAGCGAATTTTTGCAATTTGCATAAATATACACGACAGATATTTATTAATAACCATAATATTTATATGATATTTATTAATAAAAAGGAGTAAAATACTTGTACATTAAGACTTTTGTTATTCACCAAGATTGCTCTTTTTCTTGCAGCGGCCATTAAATTTTTTTTAAATATATTTCTAATTTAGATAACATTGTATTTTGCGACTTGACATTTAATTTTTTTCCTCCTAAACAACCAAATTTATATATAAATTCCTATAGGAATCAGAGATACATATTCTCGTAAGAAATTAAATTCTCTACACAGAAAAAAAAATGTTCTTGAATCAAGTATATCTTTTTAAAGAGCTCAATATTCTTGGTTTGAGGAAATTTTACTTAATTCCAGAATTTTTCGTCTTAATTCAAGAAACTTACCCTGTTCAAAATTATATTCTTGGTTCAAGAATTTTTCTCTTGAATCAAGTTAATTTTTTTTTCTGTGTACAAAACAGATTTCTCATAATTTTTCGATAAATTCAATCTTTTAAAAGTTACTAAAGAATAAAATTTTAAAAACTTGAATATAATTTTTTTTGAGGTCATAAGTTAAAAATTAAGAGGGCGCTGCAAGAAAAAAAAACAAACTTGGTAAATAGCGGACACTAACCAGACATGAGTGTTAGAAGCTAACATATTTGATAATTTTTGGTATAAGAATGATTCTGGTCCTTTTTTATCATAGTAATGTATATACATATGATTGTTTACAGATGTAACGAGTTACAAAATTATTTTGGATTATAAAAAAGTAATTTACATTTAGTTAAAGATTCCTTTTGATTTTAATTTCAAGCAGCTAAGAGATCCGTTAAATAAGTATAATCTGAGATAATATCCAGTGTCATCTTGTTCTTTCCGTGTGACTGCTAACTTTAATGTCATTATTATTTAACAAATAAATTTGTTCCAAAAAATTATTTTTTAAAAATTGAATTTTTAGTTTTTTTTTTTTAATTTCTATCTATAAATCTTTTTTCTAATTTTTTTAGTGATAATGAAATTAACAGACATCTGTCAATTTTTTAGATTTTATATTGACTAAATTAATGTGAAAAAATTTTAATAAAAAAATTGCAATTGCAAATTGTTTAAAAATATTTTTTTTTATCATTAATTTGTAAAAAAAAATAAAATGTCAGATGTTTCTTACTTTTTTTGATATAGTTTATTTTTTGAAAAAATTTTGAAAATATTCAAATATTTTTGCTAAATAAATTTTTTTTAAATTAATATGACAGAAATTAGCAGACAGTTGATGACATTAAAATTAGCTGTCACTTGGCAATTTTTTAATTTTCTTTAACAAAAAAATTTGTTCTAAAAATCTATTTTTAAAAAATTGCATTTTTAATTGATTAAAATCTCTAAAAGTTCATTTTTTTAATAATTTGTTTGTTAAAAAAAATTAAAACAATTTTGAAGTGACAGCTATATTTAATGTCTAGACACTTAAAAATTTTTTTGTTTCTCTTAAAAAATAAACTACTTAAGTACGAATAATTGATTTAAAAAAATTTCAAAAATTACTAGATGTCTCTTCATTTTTAGAATCCTAATTCTAATAATACTGAAGTTAGCCCTCAGCTGTCAATTAAAAAAATTTTTTTAATTGAAAAATTGAATAAAAATCAAAAAATTTCTTATAATGGTGATTTTTTCGAAAACAAAGAATTTGAAGCTTCGAGACACTATGAAAAAAAAATTGCAGCGCTTCGAATTTTTCAGGGATTTTAGAGGACACTTTGAGGTTGAAAAATTACCGACGATATCCTTCGTTCATCCACTTTATCCAAAGTTATACCAAGCTATCCAAATATCCGTAATTATGCGAATTTTTGTCTTTTTTTCAGTCAAAGTTTATAATTCAAAAAAATTTTTTCGTCAATAATTAATATATTAAAAAGAACTTTTTTGCTTTGATTGACGATAACTCTGCGGTAAATCATCGTACAGATTTTTTTTTAAATCAGAATTACCATTTTTAAAAAATTTTTTTATAACAATGAAAGACGTTTCATAGAAAAAATGACACATTTACTAAAATAGGATACATGTTACCAGATGTTAATTGACTTTGTTTTACAGGGGCATTCCATATATATCAAAAAATAAAAATGAAAGAATGAATGCTATTGCTGAGCAATTGTCTTCGAACGACTATGATGTTGTTTGCCTTCAAGAAGTATGGTCTGCCAAGGATTATGATATGATGAAGAATAAAGTTAAAAAAAAATTGACATACTCTCATTATTTTTACAGGTAGAGTTACAGTTTTTTATTGGCTATAAATAATAATGAATTATTCTTAATTAATTGTAAGATATTAATTACAGTGGTGTTCTTGGTTCAGGCATATGCGTTTTTTCAAAGTACCCAATTCAAGATGTGATGTTCTATCAATGGTCTTTGAACGGATATGTCCATAAAATTCATCATGGAGATTGGTTTGGAGGCAAAGGAGTTGGATTGTGCAGGTTAAGGGTTAACGATGCGAATATTAATGTTTACGTTGCTCATGTAAGATATTTCTTTATTATTTTTATTATTTATTTATTTAATTTCAATGCCAAGGCAGAATAGCAAGATGGCAAAAGTATACAAAAGAGTTACAATAAAAGTACGTATGACTAATAAAGATTTAAAATTTCAAAAATTTTAAATATTAAAAAATAATCGTTTTTCTTTAAATTGGAATATAATTGTAAAAAAAATAGAAGAAAAGTTTAAATTTGAGTATAAATGTTGATCATTTAAAAATTTAGGAGTTAAACTCAGTGGTATGAATTTTATAAGATGATAATCTAAGATGATCTAGAGTGATAAACTCATGTAACAGAAATGTGTAAATAAATATCAAAGGCACAAAAAATTGCACTTTCATTTTTCGAATCTTTTACATGGAACATTTTTCTTTTTATTTTTTTGTATTAATTTTCTCAATGAGAAAAATTCTAAAAATTATCAGATGTTAATTTCAGTATCATAATTTTATTGTACATAAATTTTGGTTTAGCTAGAATTATTTATTCGTTGAAATTAAAAATTAAAAAAAAAAAAAATTAAACAAACTTTTTTTACATAGTTGCACGCCGAATATGATTGTGAAAACGACGAGTATTCAGCTCATCGAATTCTTCAGGCATTTGATATGGCACAGTTTATAAGAATGACTGAACAAGGAGCAGATGTTACGATTCTTGGTGGGGATCTTAACACCGGACCAGAAGATTTAGCTTACAGAATTATAAGTGGCGTTGCTTCCCTGACTGATTCTTGCTCAAGTCATCACAGTGACAAAGGAACTAGTGAATGTGCCAATAATAGTTATACATGTCGAAAAGTTGCCAACAAATTACCTCAAGGAAAACGAATTGATCATATATTGTACTTAGGATCAAAAAACTTTAAGGTAACTATTGATATTTTTTTTTAACTAGTCCTAAAATTATGAATCATTATTAACATATGAAAAAGAATAATATAACTTTCAAAATACCCAATTTCACTACTATTACCTATGAGCACTCTTTTGTGGTGCCTGCTATTCGTTTATGACTTGAGTTATCTTATTTATGACTAGTTCACATTCTCTTAAAAGTTTTAAAAATAAAGCGGTCAAGTTTTTCTTATACTGTGAAACTAAAAATTGACATTGAGCTTACATACATAATTAAATAAACTAATAAATTATTAAGTCACTATGCGACTGTTGAGATTTACTGATTATGAATAAGAAAACTTTGACTTAATGATTTTTTGATGTTTATAATCACAATATATATTCTGTTTGGGTAATTTTGAAATGAATTTTTAAAAATAATAGTGCTATCACAGAATCAATTACAAATAATTTAATGGACAATTGTGAAGGAATGAATTTATAGAATCAAATAACTATTTAAAACTTAACATAAAAAATTGACTCTCAATTATTTAAATCATGAATGATTATTGTTGAAAAAAAATATTAAAACCAATTTACGATAAAAATATACTTGCTACAAAATTTTTCTTAGGGCCAGTTTTTCAATCGAGGATAAAATTTTATCCTCGATTAAAAAACTGGACTTTAGTCTCTTAATTATATAAATTAATTTTTGACTTGTAACATTCACATGTACAAAACGAAATAAATATTAAACAAATAACGAAATTTTTTTTTTAATTTCTTAAAAAATCAATCTTTTTGATTGAAAAAATTAAGATTGTTGAAAAAAAAATTTTTTTTTGTTAAAAAAATGAATAAGAATCGAAAAATTGCTGATAATGGTGATTTTTGTGAAAACAAAGAATTTGAAGCATCGAGGCAATATGAAAAAAAATCGCAGCGCTTTGAATTTTTCAGGGATTTTAGGGGACACTAAGATTGAAAAATTACTGACGATATACTTCGTTCATCCATTTTATCCAAAGTTATACTAAGTTATTCAAATATCTTAAATTGTGGGAATTTTTGTCTTTTTTTCAGTCAAAGTTTTCAATTAAAAAAAAATTTTTTCGTCAAAAGCAATTCACGGTCTGTTATAGATAATATCGTGTAATTTTTAAAACCCTCCTTCGATTTCTTATACGATCATTATTCCCAGAGTTATCGGTTATAAAAGTTAAAAAGAAATTTTTCGCTTTGATTGACGATCACTTCGCGTCAAATCATCGTACGGGCTTTTTGATCACGTCAAATTAAAGGGCATTAAATTTTCTAAAAGAGATTTTGAGTAAAACAATGGAAAAAAATTTTTTGAAGCCCGTAGAACGTTTTTTAGACAAGAAAAAATTTAGAAAATTTTTTTAGGTAGTTTCCTTAGATTTTCTCCAGACTTAAAAATAATGAAAAATTTTTATCGTTGTATCTGAAAACTAGACATTTGGAGCTACAATTTGCTTTTTTTTTGCTGTACGATCATTTTTCTCGGAGTTACAGCTGGTTAAAAATTATCCAAAAATTTAGAATTTTTTTAATATCTCTTAATTTTTGTGACTAGTCGATTTATAACTATTCCGAAAACTTAGAATAAAAAATAACTATCGCTGAAAAGCATATGAAATATTGAAGAGGCACAAATTCAGATCACGACCTTTCAAATGACCTATTAAATTTAATTAAAAAAACGCCATTCGGCCACACCCGATTTGGATAGGTAGATTTCTTGGATGAATCTTAATGATGAATTTTAATTTTTCCAACTACGAAATAAATTGAAAAAAAGCGACGAAAAATAACTCAAATTGAAGATAATTATGTGAATTGTAACAAAAATTTGATAGATTTAAGCTATCTTTTACGGCTTAAAAATTATTTGAAGAAAAAGTGTCGAAACACAATCATTGAAAAAATTTTTCAAATTTTCAAAATCACGGAATTAATTAAAAAAATCATCAAAACTAGACAAATGAAAGTTTAAATTGAAGGTAATAAACTGAAGTTTAAGATAAATTTGATAGATTTTATCTTTTTTTTACACCGGGAAAATTATTTTCACAAAATATACAAAATTCAAAATTTTTTGAAAATGAAAAAAATTTTCAAACACCCACAACTCGTAAACTAACCAGCCGATTTTGCTCATCTTCGAACTTGATCTTGGTATTGATCCACAGAATAAGTCCACAAAATTTCATAAAGATCGGTTGAGAACTGTGGGCGCAATCCTGCTGACATGGCGCGTTATATCACATATATATATATACATACATAAACACATATATAAACTTTTGAGCCAATGCTATTTTTCGACATTACTCGATGAAATAAAACATAATATGACAAAATTTTATTAAAATTATGACATGAGACCGGCTACAATAAGGTAAAGTACCCAGTAGTTGAACAGATTTCAAAGTAAAACTTATTTGACCCTACTTTTAATATATAAAGATGTAATTATTAGTTCAAATTAGTAATTTTCATGAAAATATAACCAATTTTGAATTTATTGAAGCGCAAAATAACAAAGATAATTGATTATTTATATTTTGACAACGTTTTTAAAATGGACTATGAAAGGAATAGTAGTTGAACAATCAATTCTGACAAGCCGCAGTAGTTGAACACTCCAGGAGCAGTAGTTGAACTAATAAAATATATGACAATAGACACACCAAAAATTTTTAACGTTTATTGAAATATCAATAGAATTATAACATATCATTGATTAATACTAAAAATAATACTGTAAATATTTAATATGTTAATTTAAAAGTCAGAAATATTTGTATTTAATTTCTTAATTACATTTTTTATGAATGACAAAGTAAATTTTTAATTATAAATAAAAAAAAATCAATTCAGAACGTTCAATAATTTTTAACTACACTAATTTTTAGCTATAAAATTTATGCAATTTGCAGTAATTAATACAAATCACAATGCTGATCACTAATCTATAAACCTACTAAAGGTTAGAGTGCTGTTAAAATTATACAGCCCCGGCTTGTTAAAGTTCTGGGTACCGTTTTCAAAATTTGGAAGTATAGTTGAACGCTAAAATTTAATATAAAAATAATAGTTTATGTCTTTGCAAATAATAAGTATTGTTTAGAAAAGACTATTTAATGAGTGGCACAATTTTTTTTACTTAAAATGATGACATACCGTTTTTTTTACTGATTTTTCGGCTTACGGTTTCGTACCTTTTTATGAAAAAAAATATCATCTATCGGCTATTCTCAACATGTCAACTTTTAATTTAATAAAAATATAATTGTTTTAATTTATAATTGAAAAAACTTACATAAATCAATTACTGTATCATTGAATAATTATAACATGCGCATATTACTCATGATAAATATACGGATTTTGTATTACAACATTTCGAAAAGTCTGTTCAAGTACTGGTCCCATTTTTACAAGTGTTCAAGTACTGGGTACTTTACCTTAGATAGATTTCTAAAGAAATCTACCTAAAAATTCATTTAATTGTACAAATACGATGGAGACAAAATTTTTATTCTTCTCTTGATTATATATACTCCTAATGTATAGATTAAAATCTATATAGAATTATATAAATTTAACTTGAATAATATCAAATATACTAACTATTTCCTTTTTTGAACATTAAAATTTTAAATGATCTGATAAAATTTATTTACTGATTTGTATTTCTTTAAATTTTATATAAATGTATCATAGTATTTATGTGATTTTAAAATGATTATGTATTTTTTGTTAAATAGGTAGACGTTGTAAACTGTCATCAACCATTTCCGGAAAGAATTCCAAACAAAAATTTCAGTTTTTCTGATCATGAAGCCGTTGAAACAGAATTCAAATTTACAAGAGGTATTAATTCAAAATTACTAATAAATGAAGCTATAAATATTGGATGTAATTATTTAATCTTTATTTTTTTAAGGAGTATACGAAGTAAATAATATTGACATAAGATCCACATTGAAAGAAGCCTCCCATATATGTAGTGAAGCATTACGAAATGTAAGAAAACAACGTATTTGGTACACAATGATGAGTATTGTACTTGTAATACCCATTATCTATTCAATAAGTCTTGATGTTACATTCCAATCAGTCGGAGCCATTATCGGATTAAACATTTTACGTCTTTTTATTACTGCGCTTATTTGTTATTCATTATTTATGAGCTCTATTTGGAATAATGTTGAACAAAATGCTTTAAAAGCTGGTTGTTTGGAAATGGAAATTCACTTAAATTATATTAACAGTAAATATAGCTAAAAATAAGCTACATTAAAGCGAATATTGTATTAGTTAACTTTTTTTATTTAATTTTATAGAAGGCAATGTAAACTTTCGAATGTGTTCACTGCCAATTTTTTTTTGTAAATATATTCTTGAATTTTATTATCTATTTTAAATCTAAAAGATTTTATTTTGAATATTCCACTGCGGAAAAAAATTTTTAATTTATCTTTAAAATAAAATATATATCTTTTATCTAAGTTAAATTAATTTTTAAATTTTTCTACAAGAAAAGCAAATAAATGAAATTGATGGCAGATAAAAAAAATAATAAATTTAATAATTTGAATAATTTTTATAAAATGGCAATAAAGTTGATGTATAATTTATTAATTTATTAAAAATTTTATTGATACAATTACTATAAATTAATGTTACAAAATTTAAAAACGAATGAGCTTTCACCATTCAGTTGGCTAATTTTTTAGGCCGAAAAAAAATCTTGCCTGCTCATTAATTTTCTACATTTCTTAACTTAATTTATTTAGTTTATGGCTCTTTTAAATCTTCATCAAAATGATTAGCAAATTATATTTATTTTATTAACTGAATTTAATTCAGTGAATTATTTTTTTTTAATATTAAGTAGTTAATTTAAATCGTAAGCATTTATAATTACATTTTAAAAATCATATCAATATTATATTACATTAATAATTATAATAAATAACAATTGATAACCATAAGAATCCCGTGTGTAAAATATTATTTAGACTATGCAACAATTATAAATAATAAATTTCATTATATAAATTCAACATAAAATGGCATCGATAATGAATTCATTAATTAATTACAATAATTGTCAAAATAAGATTTTTATATGATACATAAATTTAATATAAAAATATAATCAATGTCATTTGAATAAATGTCATTGTTCGCAACATAAAATATACTAATAAAAATAAAATGTACATTTATTTATAATTTAAAATAATTATAATGAAACCATGAAAGACTAAATTTGAATGAATATTTTAAATAAATATTTACTAAGTAAATATATCTTTGTGTAAACTTTATCCCCCATAAATACTATACTTTCATACTTAACTATTTTTTAACAAATATTTTTTATCGAATATATACATTCGTCACTAATTACAAAAGTAGACAGAATATAGATTTAAAAATAATATTGTAAATGTATAAAAATATCAATACATTTATTATTTTTGGTATATTTGCTCTCAGGGTAATTGTTCGACGTAATTTTTTGGTACTAATCCAGTTTTTCCATTTAATGTCCCTTCTAGCCATCCGGGTTCGAGCGATGGTCTCACTATTTCAAAAAAAATTTAATTTTCGATTATTATCAAATTAACTTGTAATTAATAAATAATAGTTTAAAAAACTAAAAAACACGCTTTTTATAGAAAACCGAACTAAAAAAATAGAAAATAAGTTTTAATAAATTTAAATTAAGAATAGTGTTAAAAATTTTAAGAAATATAAATTAATAATAGTGTGAATAAAATAAATAGATAAAAATGATATAAATTAACGAAAATCTTATTTTACAAATTGAAAAATGGAATAATTTTATGAAATTAGTTTATTGTCATCGGTCCTCGATAAATCTACAAAGTTTGAACGAAATCTGGCCGTTTAAAGTGGGTCAAAATCGCGCCCAAAGAAGTCGGTTACAAACATACAAACATACAAATATACAAACAAACAAACATACATACAAGTGAAGCTAATATAAAGCGTGTAATAATAAGATAAATAAAATTCAGTAATTACCATTTGTTATTATTTGATTAGGTTCAAATGAAAGCTCTCCATCGTTTTCAGCCATACAGGCGTATAATGTCCGAACTCTCCAAATTCCGGATGTTTGTCCTGGACTTGACCGTCCACTGGCAGGAGAAGTGTTGGAACTAAAATTTATTTAAAAATAAATTGACCTGTAATTTGATAAAATTTTTTTCTTCTATAAACACAAAACAACTTACAAAGATGTTGCAGAATTATTACGTTGCAAGTATTCAGATGGGTAATGCATTCCCATAATTGGTCCACGTTTATGTTTTAAGGGTAGACCTGTCATTAGAAGATGAGAATCTGAAGCAACTGATTCATTTGAACTGCTTGTGTTACCACTTCCAACTAGTAAAGAATTTTTATTTTTATTACTTTATCTAAATACAAAATATTTATTGTAATTGTAAAGAATATCGAACCTTTGTCAGTTGAATAATACATAAAATTAGTGTTCACTAATTTTGGACGACTGATTCGAGGGTCGGAATATGAAGGTAAGTGTTGTACTCCATATTTTATATCATCAAAGTCTTCATTATGATTGTCAGCAGGTAAGGATTTTGTTAAAATTGATAAAGGCTTTTCGTAAAATCCTTTATTGAGCTGCAAAAAAGTAAAACATTATCATTTTATGCATATTAATTTTTAAAGGAGATAGCCAGTGGACTGTAACAAATAAAACAACAATTATTTTTTGTTCTAAATCAGAGTTGATATATTCAAAAATGTGTAATAAATTTTTTATCAAAATTTAGATTATTTTCAGAGATATAGGGTAGAAGTACAGTTTGTTGGCCACTTTATTTTTAAATTATTGTATAAATATTTCTTTAAGCGCAAGACTTTATGAATTCAATTCGTATAAATATGCTGATTCATAAATTCTATAAAAATTCTACTTAAATAATTAAATTTTTTATAAATTCACTAAAATATCAAGTGGCCAAAAAATGGTCTTGAGATGGCCAAAACCGGTACTTCTCAAAAAAAAAAAATCTGGAAAACGGTTGACTCTAAAGGCCATCCCTGCAACTTCCCGCTAATTCCATGTCTAAGCGCTTAAAATTGAACTTATGACGTTTTTGAGCTCTTCGAGCTCAAAAGTCTGATAGAAGTTTAATAAAACAGTATTTTTTGAAATTTCAAACTGCAATAATTTCTGAATAAATGAACCGATTTTCACGCGGTTAACAGAATTCCACCCAGTTTTTTAAATTCTATAATATACTTCTGAACACAAACTGATCAAATCAAAAATCTTCGAAAAATTTGAAAAATTCACGTTTTCCTAATTTTTTCGACAACGATAACTGATGAACCAATCAACCGATTTTCACGTTCTTGGCGGCGATCGACGTGGTTTTTTGGGCTCTGATAATTATTTTATTTCATTAAAAACGATCTAAAGAGAAATCTCAAAGTTGTGTAAAAAATAACACTTTTTTCGAAATTTTTCGTTTTCGATAGCTCTTGAACGAATTAGCGAATTTTGACGAGACTGGTGGCAATCGGCGTGGTTTTTCAAGCTTAAGAGCGGATTAGTTTTTGGAATTGATCGGTCAAGCCATTTAGAAGTTATTCCAAAAAAACAATTTTTTGAAAATTTTGTTTTTGAGATTTCTCAAAATCTAGCGAACCGAATCAATTCAACTTTTTACGAAATTTAATAACAATGATACTCTTTGGATCGCCACCTATTTCGATCCGATCGGTCAAGCCATTCAAAAGTTATAAGAGGTTTACATACATACACACACACAGATACATACAGCCGCACGGACACCATCGCGGGAATAGTCAGGGAAGCTTCCTAAGACATTAAAACGTCGAGATCTGATGAAAACTCGACTTTTGCAAAACGGGGTGAAAACTTATTTAGCGGGAAGTTAAAAAGAAAATTCTTGACCCGAGGATAAATTTTCTTGGCTCAAGAAAATATTGAGGAAGATTGAAAATTTTTTGATCAAGTCAATTTTTCTTGAGTCAAGAAAATTTCTCCTTGCTCCAAACTAAGAAAATTGAAAATTTTCAAAAATCGGGAAGTTATTAGTTTCACCCCGTTTTTCGAAAATCGAGTTTTCATCAGATCTCGACGTTTTAAGGTCCTAGGAAGCTTCCCTGACTATTCCCGCGAGGGTGTCTCTATGTCTGTATGTATGTGTGTGTAAGTATGTAAACCTCTCATAACTTTTGAACGGTTGAACCGATTTCATCGCGGTTGGTGCTATTCGAAAGGGCTTCACTGAACTTAGATTTCTTAAAAATTTGAACCAATTCGGACCCATAGATTTTGAGAAATTTAGAGAAATCTAAAAAAAAATAGGAAAAAATTTTTTTTCAGAAGTGGTTTTTTTGGAATAACTTTCAAATGGCTTTACCGATCGATTTCAAAAACTAATCAGCTCTCAATCTTAAAAAACCACGTCGATTGCCACCAATCCAGTCAAAATCGGTTGATTCGTTCAAGAGATATCGTGAACGAAAAAAAACCGAAAAAAGTGTTTTTTTTTCACATAACTTCGATATTTCTTTTAGGATCGTTTTTGGTGAAATATATTAATTTTTAAAGCCTAAAAAACTGCGTCGATCGCCGCCAAAAACGTAAAAATCAGTTGATTGGTTCGAGAGATATCCTCGACGAAATATTTGGATACAAGGATTTTTGAGCTCGAAGAGCTCAAAAGCATAGAAAAGTTGTCCCTCTAAGCTCAGGGAGCTGAAAATAACACATAAATTGTATTTTTGAGCTCGGAGAGCTCAAAAACATCATTAGGGCAGTTTTAAGCTCCTGATATAAAATTAGCGGGAAGTTGAACGGATGGCATTCAGGGTCTACCGTTTTTCTAATTTTTTATTTCTGTGTACCCTAGCTAGTAAGGGCAGGTAGATCCACCGTTTTAGCTCAGCAATACGAAAAAAATATTGAATCCGCTAAAGAATTGGAAAAATCAATAAACATGATAGAAAAAGTCATAAAAACCACTGAAGATAAGGAGGAAGAACCCTCATATGGCTTAGGACTCGATAGTTTAATTTAAGTGTAAATATTTTATAAGATACATGATTTAAAGCGATGTAAAGTAAAATATACTAAAAACTTTAAACGCATTTTTCTCAAAACGCATTGTTTCAAAATGATCGCATCAATAATTCAAATGAATATCAACCGATTTTCATATTTTTTTTGTTCATCTTTACAGTAGCTGATGAGTGGACGTAGCTGATTTAAAAAATTCAAATTTTTAAGATTTTTTGAGGCCGTTAGAATCCAAAAAGAAGGCCAAAAATATAAAAAAATTTGCAAGTACACGCAATTTTTTTTCAAATCAAAATAAAAAAAATCGGTAAGGTGCAGCGATAACTAAATTCCTACAGATTATAACGTAACTAAAATTTTTTCTCGGATGACCCTTTTTCGAGGGAACAATGCAACCATGGAGGAGGAATTTTTTTGGAGCTGGACAAGAATGTTAATAACTTTGTAACGATTTGGTATTTCTAAATACAAATGTAGAATATTAATCTTCAATGAAAATTTAATAGAACAAAAAAAACCTGATTCTCAAATTTTTAGTAGATTTCATAGAAATCTAACTATTGCATTTGTCCTCATGACGCAACTTTTGAAAAATTTCGCTACTTTCTGACTCAGTTCATCAAGCTGATTCAGAAAATGCCATTAGTTCAAAAGTTTATATATGTATGTATTTATATTTATATATATTTGGGTGTGCCAAAATGTAACTTCCGTGAGGAACTTTTTAAAATTAAAATTTTGAGTTGTGCTTTTAACAGAGGCTGCGTTTGGGCGTTTCCTGAGATATTTTGCGGTGAGACGATAAATTTGATTTTCATGGAATTTTTTAACAGAAGTTTAGTTTGGACATTTCCGCTGAAAATTCAAAATTTTGTCGGAAGTGCCTAATTGAATCTGAAAAATTCATATTTTGGCAGATTCTTTCGCGGATAACTTTTGAACGAAAGAACTTATCGAATTTTTGTAAAGTGCATGTTAAAGGCCATTAAACGAGCTTTACTTTTCATGTCATTTTATTCTCCTAAACTGAAAATAACTTATTCGTCTGTAGGTTTTCAATGAAATTTTATTTTTGCATTCGTTTTTTCGATCAGTTTTTCCAGTATATTTCATGAAAATTTATCTATAGTTTTATCCCCATTCTCAATGCAATTTTTTTTATTTATAATGAAATATACTTCCATTTCGGTTGCCGAATGGTTTTTTTTAGGTAGATTTCTTTAGAAATCTAACTATTGTATTTATCCTCAAGGTGAAATTTTCACCTGATTTTGCTATCATATGTTATAATTAGTCGAGTAGGTTCCAAAAATACCATTGGTTAAAAAATTTATATATGTATGTATATATATATGTAATATAACCAGCCTTGTCATCAGGATATCTCGAAAAGTTTTCAACCGATCTTGAACATTTGGAAACTTGGTACACATATTCTTTGAGTAATTACCGAGGTCGAGTTCGAAGATGAGCAGAATCGGTCAATT
>JZSA01003958.1:0-13844 GCA_000956155.1 Cotesia vestalis | reverse complement strand
TGTTTTTTTTTTTTTTTTTTTTTTTTTTTTTTTTTTTTTTTTTTTTTTTTTTAAATAAAATTACATATTTTAAATACATAAAGAAGCAATTTTAAAGAAATTCAACAAGTATTTTATTCAAGTTTTAAAGTTTTTAATGAGAAAAAATTGTTTTTATTTTAATTCTACTAGTATGATAAATTAAATATAGTACAAAAAAAAAAAAAATAATTTTTTGTCATCAAAAATTCGAAATCGAATCAAATACTCGTTGACTTTTTTTTTCCGAAAATAAAATGATACAAGAAAAATGTGATGTCTTCAGCTAAATCTATGAGTGGTAAACTAGTTGCTGAAACCGATTATTATCTAATATTCTTAATCTATATATATATATATATATATATATATAGGAGACTTTCTATAGATATAGTCACTCATCACGATATCTCTGGAACTATAAGACCTAGAGACTTGAAATTTGGCAAGAATATTCCTTTCGCCGAGTAGAGGTCAGCTAAGAACGAATTTTACAAAATTCTACCCACAAGGGAGGTTGCGGGGGAGTTAACAATGAAAAATTCTCGTTTTTAAACTATAGCTCCTATCGACTCCAAATTTGGTAGGAATCTTCTGTAAGAGATGTAGAAATAATCTATAAACGAATTTTACGATAACCCACCTCACAGAGGGTTGTGGGGGTGGGTATTAACAATCAAAATTTTTAATTTTCAAGCTATAACTCCTAAGACTCCAAATTTTGTAGGAATTTTCTGTAAGTGATGAAAGATAATTTATAAACGAATTTTACGATATTCTACCCCACAGAGGATTGCGGGGGCGTTAATAATGAAAAATTCCCGTTTTTAAACTATAGCTCCTATCGATTCCAAATTTGGTAGGAATCTTCTGAAAGAGATGTAGAAAAAGTCTATGAGCAAATTTTACGATAGCTCATCTCACAGGGGTTTGCGAAGGTGGGTGTTAACATTAAAAATTTTGAATTTCCAAGCTATAGTTCCTATAGACTGCAAATTCTCATTTCAAATTTTTTTCTTCGTGTCAATTATTATTCATTTCTGAAAAAAAGCCACGCAAACATTATAATGATTGCACATTGAAAGTTACATTGAATATTAGCTGGAATAATTACATGGATAAAAGGTATATGCTAATTCGATGAAATTTGGAATTTGTAAAAGTCAAAACAATACTCTCATCAAATTTCAAGTTTAGATCTAAAAATACAATTCTACACTGATAAAAAAATTGACTTGACTCAAGAGCCAAACTCTTGAACCAAGAATTCCATTTTGAAGAAAACAATTTTCTTGAGTCAAAAGAATAAATTCTTGAGCTAAGAAATTATTCTTGGTCTAAGAAAATTTTCTTGTTTCAATAATTTCTTCTCTTGACTCAAGAAAATCATTTTCTTCAAAATGTAATTCTTGGTTCAAGAGTTTGGCTCTCGAGTCAAGTCAATTTTTTTATCAGTGTATAAAATGCCCAGCGAAGCAGGCGGGTAACAGCTAGTAATTAATATATACAATATTCTTCTGTAATAATACGCAATAGAGCTTAGTTTATCTTATTCATTGTTTTTTAGACATGGAGATTACATGACAATGTATTTGAAATTTCAAAGCTCAGACACTTTGTCGACTCTGTGTAGGGGATTATTACACTGTTTACAAAAATTTGAGGAACAACTACACGATGCAACATCTTTAACTTGCTATCAGATTCCAAAAACATAGCTTTTGTTTTAAGTAATTTCACTTTACGACCTTTTTTTTTATTTCAGTCAATATTAGCTTCTGCACCTATAGGAAATTGTCTAATTCCTTTTCGTAGCTGATACAGATAAAAGTACAACAGGCTAAGTGCAAGTGCAGGTAAAAGTGCAATATTACACTGAGAGTAAAAATTTATTTTGAAAAAAATGAGCAATGTTGTAATAAAAAATGAATTTGTTTAAAATTTTCAATAATTTTATTTCTTAGCTGAAGAAATTAAAATTTTTCTTACAGTAACTTTCTTGTTGAAAAAAAGTTTTTTCGATTTGAAATAAAACAATTTTCGATAAAGAACTTGCGAATTTTCATCCAAAATTATTTTTTTCCAAATCTAGAAAACTTTTTATCAACAAGAAAGTTACTGTCAGAATAATTTCTATTTCTTCAGCTAAGAAATAAAATTATTGAAAATTTTAAACAAATTAATTTCTTATTACAATATTGTTCATTTTTTTCAAAAGAAATTCTTTTTCTCAGTGCAGTCATTTAGCTATTAAATTAATTACTAAAAAGTAGGGCCAGGAAGTTGGCGTTTTTTCTTTAAGAATAAGAAAGGTATACTGGAACATAAAAAATGTGTTTTATCCACCGAATACAATAATGAATGATTTAAAACTTACGTTTGAATGTAATACTGGAATCGAATGCATGTTGCATCGATTTAGTGGATTACCATTTCCAGATGCACCTGGAATTTCTTCAATATCACGTTTTTCTACTGAAATAGTTGTTAACTTTTGTACTGAATGTGATGGTTGTGTAAATTCGTGAGGTGGTCCAGCTGATATTCTTTCATAATTTTCAATCAATATTTCTACAACTATATTATAAAATTTAATATCCATAATTGACGCAACAGTTTCTTCTTCGGGACGCAATAATGTTGGACCAAAACATACGGCTAAATTCCCAACCGTCATTAAATTTTTATCACATTTATTTGCAATACTAAAGTAGAAAAAATTAATATTAAATCATTTAAAAAAAAAATTTCTAATTTAGATAAAAAGTGTAATTACTTGCGAAGATGCTTTATTAATAACATCAAAATATTAAAATTGGCTTTTGGTAGTCTGTAAAAAAGCGTGTGTATATCATGAATACGTGACTCTCTGGACTCTAATTCTATAAATTATCAAAATAATATTAGTCAATAATGATATTATTAGTAGTTTAATTACTCAAATGTATCAATATATTTTATTAAACTTACTAGCAGCGATTATGAAGCTATTATAAAAACGGAATGTCATAATTGGTTCGGATAATGTTCTGAGATAAGTTTTGAGCGCACTCGTAATTGTTTTACTTTCCCACTCAAATTTATCATCGAAATTAAGTTTTTCCAATTTTCTTTTATCTAAACCCATAGCCAATAATTTATTTACTTTAGAGGCTACACCTACAACGCGGTAAAGTCCTTGTTCCTCTAAGCCTATAAAAAGAAAAATTTTATTTTTTAGCCAATAGCAAAGCAACAAAACTTTTTATTTTATTTTTTTAAGAAAATAATTGAATGCTGACCTCTATTTTCGAGAGCACTTATACATTTAGAAACGAATAAAAATCCAGTTTCATCTAAAATGGTTTCATCTGATTTGGCTGGAGAGCACTGAAATGCATATGTCTAAAAATAAAAATAAAGAAATTTGTAAAATTATTGAGAAATAATCTTACTAGGGCTATATAATTTTTATCAAAACTTACAGGTTCTTTTCCATCCATGGCATCCATCCATAATTTCCTATCCTCCTCCGATAAAGCTTGAAATGTATAAGTTATCCCAGGCCTATAATTTCAGTTGAATGTATTAATATTTTTTCATGTTAGTGTAAATAATCTATATGATTAAGAGAATAATTAAAATTTTGTCTCTGACGTATTTATATAATAAAATGAGTGTTTTAAGTTAAATTTAATTTAATATAATTGGGAAGGTCATGATCTGAATTTGTGTTTTTAAAGTTTTTTTTAAAGTCAAAAGTTAATTTATATAATCAAGAGACTAAAAAGAATTTGTTAACAGGTATATCTTTATCGTAAATTGGGTTTGATATTTTTTCAATGATAGTCATTTATGATTTAAATAATAGAGAGAGTAAAGAAAATTTTGTGACGAGTATATTATTATTTCTAAAAGAATCTTTAATAGATTTCATAAAAATCTGATTGTTGCATTGATCCTCATGATGGAACTTTTAAAAAATTTTGTTATATATCGACTCAGCTCGTTAAGCGGGTTCAGAAAATACATGTATTTCAAAAGTTTATATGGGGCATTCTATGTCGATTTTTCTGAAATTTTGATATCTATCTCTACCCTATTGAAAATAATTTTCAGAATTTTTTCAAATTTTTTTTTACCATTTAAATAAGTTAGATCAAAACTTAAAAGAAGCATTGAATTATTTTTTTGTATTTTCTTCCAAAACTACATGCAAAAACAAAAAAATGAAATTGTTATTCGATCCATTTTAGAGCAGCTCATGAACTTCCAAAAATTTTGGGGTAATTGATTTAAAACAAAATTTGTTTGAATTTATTTTCATTTACACAGTAGCTAAAAACATTTTTTCTCCAATGATTTATAAACAGTAGACTTGAATGGAATGTATCAAACTCTTTCGACTGCTTCGCATTATGAGTCGTGCTACATCGTTCGACATAAAACAATACTAAGAATTCAATTTCTTGAAATCTGTTTTACCTGAATGTTGGAACAGGGTAAGCTTGTGCTTGACACAATATGACTATATTGCTATCGATTTTCCTTTCCATCAAACTGCCTTTTTCTCCAAGAATTGAGGGTGCTTTAGTTCCCACAGGTTCTGTTAAGAAACTTCAACGTTACTACCCATCAATATTGGAGAATAACTAACTAACCTGAACGCTGGTTTGGGAAATGCTTGGGCATCACATAGAAGACTCGTTTCAATGCCACCCAATACCTCGAACGAATCTGTTTTAGCCGACTTGGGGAATTTCGGCGAAACGCGACCGGCCGGATCTAATGAATTTATGAAGCGAGTTAGTAACGTGATTTACCTGAAAGCAGGGACAGGGTAACCTTGACCATGACATGGTATCACGATATTGGTGCCACCACGTCGCTTCATATAGCTCCGTTCTTCGCCTTGGATTGAAGGAGCTTTGCTTCCAACAGGCTCTAACAATCGCGAACAATGAAATCAGTGTAAACATACGCAATTCAATAAAATATGTATATGTACCGGAAATTTGGGACTGGGTAGCCTTGTCCATAGCATGGGATCACGATATCAGTACCACCACGTCGCTTCATCGAGCTTCCCTCTTCGCCTTGAATCGAAGGAGCTTTGCTTCCAACAGGTTCTAATTTTCGCGAACAATCACAATATTAATGTAGATAAGAGAAAATATATGTACCGAAAACTTGGGACTGGGTAACCCTGAGCTGGACACGACATCACGACACTTGTATTTGCGCTTTTAGCTTTCCACCCTCCTCTTAACTCTCCAATAAAAGCTGGCGCTTTGCTACCAACGGGCTCTAATACAAAAATCAGGAAAGATTTTTGAGAATAGAAAGGATTAATTACCTGAATGCGGGAACCGGATAACCCTGTGCTGGACATGGCATCGCTAATGTAGAATTCAAGTGCTTATTTACCAACCACCCTGAAGCTTTTATGTCTCCCGTAAATGCTGGAGCTTTGCTACCAACAGGCTCTATCAAAAGTAATAACTTAGCAGCGTAACATCCGAGCGGGGCCTTAACATTAATCATGAATAAAAAATTACATTTACCGGAATGCCGGTACAGGGTACGCTATTTGAACCAAGAAGAGATGTTTCCAACTCGAACTATATAAGTCCTTCAGGACTAACATGATTTTTACACAGAAAAAAAAATTAACTTGAATCAAGAGAAAAATTTTTGAACCATAAAGATAATATTGAAGAGTTTCATTGTTTTAGATCAAGACGAAAATTCTTGAATCAAATAAAATTTACTTAAACCAAGAAAAATTTCTTAGTCTAAGAATTTTTTTGCTCCAATCAAGAAGATAAAGTTCTTCAAAATTATTTACATGATTCAAATTAATTTTTTTCCTGTGTAGCATTTCATTTTCACAACAGAGATATTCTACATAGAAAGAAAAATTTTTTGACTGGAGAACAAAATTCTTGGCTCAAGAAAATTTTCGGGTTCCTGAAGGAAGACCGAAGTTGTGTTGGCCAAAGTAAAAATTTTTCTTGAAATTCTATTCTTGGTGGAAGTAATTTTTTCTTAATTCAAATTATCATAAATATTTGATACAATAAATTTTCATATTTGATCAAGATTTTTAGATACATTAGGCAAGCAGCACTACCTACTTCAGCTGAGAAAAAAATTTTCTCACCTTGAGAAAATTTTTCTCTTGAATATTTGATGCCCATTTTATATTATTTTAGTGTGCAATTATACATATTGAATGAAAAAAAATGATTCAGTATTATTTGATCTTTCCATATGATATTTTAATCAATAAAAATATTAATGAAAATTTACTCTTAAGATATTTAATTTTTTGGAGCAAGAGAGAAATTTTCTCAAGAGAAGGAAATTTACTTCTATCAAGAACTAAATTTTTTGGAGCAAGGAGTAAATTTTCTCAAAACAAGAAAATTTTCTTAACTTAAATAAATTTTCTTGGATTAAGATACGTATTTCTTAAATCAAAGGAATTAATTTGTTGGAATAAGTGAAATTTCTTGGGTCAAAAAAAAATTTGTTTTTACTCAAAAAAATAATTCGGAAAAAAAATATTTTCTCGGCTCAAATAAACCTTTTTTCTGTGTATAAGTTGAACCGGGAAGTTTTTGCCCATAGATAATTTGAAATAAAAAATGTACATTTTGTCTTAATTCCAAGGCTCATTTCATCCATGAAAAAATTTCTTGAATGAAAAAATATATCTCACATTGAAGTAGAATATAACTTGCACCCGACGTTCCAAAAATTTTACAGCCCATTTCACCGAGGGAAATGTGACGTAATACTTCTAATGTTATTATTGATAGTGATAATATAACCGTCCATATTAATTGATCGTTAAATTCCAGATATCTTACGACTTCAGTAGTGTAAAATACTTGTCATTTCAAGAACCGGTAGCGCAATTATTTCTCAGAGACTTGCTGATGGCGAAAACAAATGACTAATTAAAATCACTAATTAGTTGAGAATTTGTGTTGAAAGAATTTGTTGAAATATTTTAATAAATTTTATCGAATAATTAAATAATGATAATGATAATTATAATAAAGATACTAGACGATATAGAGGGAGATAATACTGTATCAAAAGAATAAGTGGAGGAAAATAAAGTGAACATGAAGTGAAGACACATACAGTGGCTTTGAAAAGTATACACTACGTTGAACAGCCACTTGGGTGCTGTAGTAGAATAAGCTCCGTCGGGGGCGCGAGCTCACCTTATCGGCCGTTACTGCCTCGTAAAACGTCCGTTTTGCCTCTGGCGCTACTCTTTGTGATCCACTCTGAAAAATGTTGTTTCCAACTCATATCACACAACCTTCTTTTCTGTCCTTTACTTTATTTATATAGTATGTATTTTTACTATTCACATGATATGTATATAGCACATATATTTTGAGTCAACAGAATAAAGGGAGGAATAAAAAAATGATAAAATATTTATTTTAACGAAAAGTTGGAAGTAGTTTACTGATAATAATCCTGTTTAATGTCGAAAAAGTCTATATCTCATAATGCTCATTAAAGTTTTAGTAAAAAATATATTCTACTAACTGTTACCCGCCCGCTCCGCTGGGCACTTTATAGAATTGTAGTTTTAGATCTAGACTTGAAATTCAATTGGAGTATTATTTTGATTTGCACAGGTTCCACATTCCATCGAATCGGAAGTAGAATTTATTGAAATCCGTATTGAGATGATCTCTACATGACAAATAAAAGATCCTTACCAAATTTGCAGCTTTTTGAAGCTATATTTAAAAAATTAAGATTTTTTATCGTTAACACCCACCCCCGCGATCTTTATTGATGGTAATTCGGTGTAAAATCCGCTCTTAGATCATTTTTGTATCACATGTAGACGACTCTATTAAATTTGGAGTCTATAGGAGCTATAGCTTTGAAATAAAAAATTTTCATTGTTAATACCTACCCCCGCAATTCTCTGTGGAGTGAGATAATGGGTCGATGAAGAAGGACGGGGGAGCTTTCTAACTGATTGCTGGGAAGATTTTACACCCGAGTGCACTGGAAATTCATTCGAATCACAATAATCCCGTGTATGGATGCTAGTGTGATAACACTTTAGATCAATACATCTCGAGGCGTGAATCAGTTAAGCCGATTGGGTTAAAAACAATAACAACCGAAGATTGATGGGCTTTATCCCCTAAAGATTTGCTAATGCTCGTTCTTTGGAAAAATATTTTTAAGAATAATAGAGAGCTTTTATTTTATTTTATTTTTTAACAGATAGAATTTATTCTGAATTTTTTTAAAACAATTTTATTTTTTTTTTAATTAATTAGAAAAAATTGATAAATTTTGGTGTATAAATGTGATTGGTTGTGACCACTGAAGCAAAGAGCCAATAAAAATGAACCTATACTCTTATTTGCTATATTTAGATTACATATCACAAAACAATTGAATTTAGCCTAAAAAAATTAATATTGTCAAACAAAACAAGAGAATTTTTTTTTTTTTTTAATTAATGCAGAATAATCTCGAATAAATTTTAAGTGTATCTGATGGACGCTTTACAAAACAACACATAACTTTCCGGGTTTGATCAAGTATTTTGTTTAATATCGCCAGTAGCCATCTGCGCGCTTTTTAATTATTATTATTTTTCACAAATAATTTTTTATTCTTCGGAAAAATTTTTTTTTACATTTAATTACTTATTTCACACAAAATATAACCGATACTATGAAATACCCGTTTATTATTTTATTTTAGACGACAATATTAACATGAATATTTTTAAAACTCGCTGTAAGATGGCGTTGCGCACCGGATATAATACTACGTCACTGCTGTTTGAATTTAAATTCAAAAATAATTTTTAATTTTTAAATTACTTAGCCAAATAAATTATTAAAATATTTTTTATTTATTTTGCCGTGATAACTTTCACTAAACTTTTGAAAAACAATAAAATTACAAAACATTTTTTCATGACAATCAAATTGGATCATAAAAATCTTTTTTTCTTTTTTCAAAAATATACTAAAACTGTTATTTAGAGTAAAAAAATTGTAAAAGTTTGAGTCTTTATTATTAACGTCAAAAGATCGATCATGGAAATTTTTGATTTTCTTTTTCCAAACCCATTTTCTCCTTGAAACTTCGAAACAATCTATCGAAAAAATTTGAACGACCTATATTTCTAAGGTAAATTGAATGCTCTTCACAAAAGGTCTGATTAAAAATTTCCGTCAGTCAAGCCGTTTTTATCTAATGAAGCCTTGAACGTGTTCGTTTTGAAGCTTCTATTTCGTAACTTTGAACTGTCTATATATGACTTAGTACAGCGATAACACAATTTTTCCCTGAATTTTATCCAAGTGGCGCCCTAGGATCTACCACCTTTTCTCCCAACTATCTTTCTTCCCAGGACCCAGTATAGTTTTTCCTCTAACAAATCAACAAACCATCAGGTGAGATATCCAGACCAATAAATAAATAAATAAACTGTGTTTAAATTTAAGGAAACAGCAATTTGGAGCTATTCGACAGCGAGAGTGGACCGGACCTGACCCTATCACCTCAGACATTCACGTCAACGGCGGAAGCCTTTATCAACGACAATAGCGACAGCCTGGGGGTGCCCGGTGACAACGACATGGGTAAGTTCTTTTGACTTATATTTTTTTCACCTCAAACAACACAGCTCATACTTTATTTTCTCCTATTGTCCCATTCTCCTCTATATATGTCAGTCAGACATTTCTTTGTCAGTTGTTTGTAGAGATGCGCTCAACTCGGTAAACTTGTGTCTTGTAGAGGATAAAAAGAGACACTATAAAAAGTATATAAAATACGTTAGCCAGGAGATCACCGTCCATGCCAAAAACGTACACGTTTTATACCATTTCAACGCGACTCCTGTCAGTTTATACTCACACGAGCTTACATACTAACCCTCCAACACAGATGAACACACTTTTATCCAATATTACCTTCAGTCACGAAAACTTCCACTGAATTCAGTGGAATTGTTTTCCGATTCCCTCAGTTCTTACTAAATCTCCCGAATCCCATCGTCAATGCTTATTCCAGTCTATCAGAATCTTATGGCCAGGGATTTTGCAACTCAAGCATTTAACCTACTATTTCAACTTTCAATATCTATGTCTATACATAGGCGAGGATTAAACTCCACGTGGGTGGATTCAAATGATAAGGATAAAAGTAAATCGATTGAATTTATCCCGTGGCACACACATAGGACCTACCGACTCCACTTCAACAAATTCCAAGTGTTGAGTGAGTTGAAAACAATTAAAAACATTGATTGCGATTCTTTGTGCTGATCAAACGATCCTGGAGACAATTGTGGAGTCCCTTGGAATTTTTTTTTTACCTTGTGATAATTATCCGATATTTTTCCGCGGAATTTTTTAGACAAAGCCGAAGTTGGAGCAAAATTAAGACAGGGCTGACGAGATGAAGACAAAAAGGTGACATTCGTGTAAGGACACGAGGATATTGCATTCTTGAGTCAAAGCAATTACCGGCGTGTTATCGTCACCCTACACTTAGGCCGCTGGATCGATCAACGACCAAAGCAAACTTACTTATCGGTTCTCGTTTCAGAGATGGTAGTTTTCAGCTAATCGCTTTTTGACTTTCCGGTTTTGAAAATTAAAAATACTAATTAAAAAAAAAAAAAAGAAAAGCTCGTCGTGCGTTGGTTGTCTCGTTGAAAATTTATGGTTCGCTTGTGGCGTAGACCGTTACGCCCGTCCGTAACGTTTTGTGGAGGGTGTTCAGAGTAGAGGCTATTTCGTTATTCCGAAACATTCGCTTTAATGACTCCCAGGCTTTCAAGAATAATATGCACCAAGCTCGTGAAAACAATGCAATACACTGCACTGGTGAAACACTCGATATATCAAGACGACCTACCCAACGTTTACACGTTAAAACGCTCAACATTTTTTACCTGTTACTGTTACAACAACCTTTTTCTCTTCTTCGTCTTCTTTACATTCTCGTCCATTTTACATTTTACGTTTTGCCTTTTATATTCAACATTTTACGTATTACACTTCGCGTTTCACGTTTAACATTTACATCTTTCTTGCTAATTAAAACAAGCTAACTCTATACTTGACCTTTTGCCTAGTGTTGGCAAACGAAATAAAAATTCTATATTTTTTATTAAATTAAACTAGAAAAAATTTACAATCTTATAAAAAATTTTCATTTTTCTAGAAATTAGCAAGATAAAAAATTTTTAATTCTTTTTCTAGAAAATTAATAATTAAGATAAGTATCTTATTTTTTTCATAAATTACTAGGGTAAAAGAACCAAATATTGACCAGGCAGCTTAACAAATTAATTTAAAAAAATTGAGTAATTTGATTTTATATTCAGTACGTAATTATCAATTTTTTATGATATCTTCTTCTTCTATCTTCTATATAAATAAAAATAAAATGCCGCATGTATGTCCACGCATCACTTGAGAACGGCTGGACCGAGTGAGCAAAATTTTTTTTGTTGTATTCAGAATTTTTAGGAGAAGGTTTGTATGTAAAAAAATTTTTAAAAAATCCTCCCTCAAAGGGGATTGCGAGGGCGTTAACAATGAATAATTCTCGTTTGTAAACTCCCCCAATAAAGATTGCGGGGGTGGATGTTAGAATGTTAAATTTCTATTTCCACACTGTAACTTCTAATACAGACTTGAAATTTGGTAGGAATCTTTTATTTGACGATGAATAATGCAAAATTTATTACTTATGATTTTATTAATTTTAGTTATTGCTCTAGATTAATTATTATTGTATTGAACTTAAAAATTAATTGATCATTATAATAAAATAAAAAATTATAACAAAAACTTTAGTCATTGTGACTGAGGCTCAGCGAAGCGGACCGGGTCGCTAGTTTTAAATAAAAATTTGAGCATCCACATAGATATATTGTTATAATACAAATTAGGAAAATGGTTGACCTTAAAGGCCATTCCTGCAACTTCCCGCTTACTCCATATCTAAGCGCTCAAAATTTCATTTATTTAAGTTTTGAACTCAAAGAGCCCAAAAATATAATTTTTTTGTTATTTTAAGCTCTCCGAGCTCAAAAAGATGGCTGTTCTATTTTTATGAGCTCTTTGAGCTGAAAAGTCTGAATGAATCAACCGATTTTGACTGGATCGGTGGCGATCGACGTGGTTGTTCATGGTTAAGAGCTGATTATTTTTTGGAATTGATCGGTACAGCCATTTAGAAGTTATTCCAAAAAAACAATTTTTTGAAAATTTTATTTTTGAGATTTCTCAAAATCTAATGAATTGAATTGATTCAAATTTTCGTCAATTTTAATGACAATAGTGCTCTTTGAATAGCCACCTATCTCGATTCGATCAGTCAAGCCGTTTAAAAGTTATATGAGATTTTTCGAAAAACCGGGGTAAAAATTTTTAATTTTTTTAGCGGGAAGTTAAAAAAAAAAAAGTTTCTGTATAAATGTCAAACAATGGGGAAAATTAGTCATTAGAACTCAACTATTTAATATCCAAGATTAATTATCAATTATTTTTATAGTTTATAAATTAAAACTATAAAAAAATGATAAAAAATTGGATATTTGATAAAAATCAAACAATTACCAGCATTATTAAAACCAAAAATTC
Source organism: Cotesia vestalis (assembly GCA_000956155.1). NCBI lineage: Eukaryota > Metazoa > Arthropoda > Insecta > Hymenoptera > Braconidae > Cotesia > Cotesia vestalis. The sequence continues at coordinate 1,176 of JZSA01003958.1, read as the reverse complement.
CATTACTACCTCCCGTAGAGCAATTACACTGTTTCATTTTCTATTTCTCAAAAAATTTAATTCCTTTTTGCCGCTTGACTGCGGAGCTGAGATGAAATAAAAGCAATAAAACACCGGTCCAGTTTAACGGCGAGCTTTCATAAGACGAACCCGAGAACTCGTCCAATGGATCGGTCTGTAGCAATAAAGCATTTTTTGCTACAGGAATAAAAAAATAAAAACATCGACGATCCACGATCGGATACAGAAAAATAGGAGATATAGTCAGCCGGGATGACCGAAGCGGAATGTCCGGTGATGAATTATTGTTTAAAAACACAGCCGAGTCGACGTATACGCCTGACCGCACAAATCCTGCAGAATGCATTGTTTACAGGCGTCGCGAGCCTCCCCTGGGAGCGAGTAGCTTTTTTTAATCCTATTTCACCTGTTTTCATACATTCCTGGTTTGTTTTTCGACGAGCTTCTATCTGCTGTGTCTCTGTCCTTGTCTTTGTCTTATGCCGGATGAATTCTATTGGAAACAAGTGTTTTCTTTAACAACTGACGCTCCACTTAGTCGTAGCATTGTTTTATATCACTCAGCAGCCATCTTTGTTTGCAAAATTTAGTAGAGATTTCAGTTGAAATTTACTTAAGCCAAAAAAAGGTCTTTAAAATAATTTGATTGATACAAACTAATTTTTTTATTAGAAATTCAAGTCGAATAAGCACCTCAAGAGAGTCAAATAATTTTTTTTTATTTTAATACTTAACTCTTCAATATTAACTCTCTTATAATGAGACGATTTAGCGACAATGCGTCGCCTATCGGATTTTTTTAGTACTAACTTTCATTAAAAAATTATATGTGACCTTATCAAGTCATATTAAGCTTAAAATGGACATAGTAAGCCAGATATGATTAATTTCCATGTCGGACTTAAATTTTCGTGAATTTCTCATCTTTTGCATTAAAATATTTTCAAAAGATTTCGTCAGAAAATTTTGATTTTATATTTTACTTTCTACGAAAGTTGATTGACTGAAATAGAAATTTTTTGTTTTTCAATTTTTCTATGAGGTAGACACATAAGTTGACATGTGTGCAATCCGCCAATAGTCTCTATAGCTACTTGTTAAATTTCAATTTTGCATGCCTTAAGCGCGAACGCGCGAAGGCATAGCTTTGCTACC
>JZSA01003957.1:0-92771 GCA_000956155.1 Cotesia vestalis | reverse complement strand
ATTATTATTATTATTATTACGTTGACTTTTTTTTTATTATACAGATTATACAGTTTATTTTCGGAAGGGTAAAAAGAAATAACGTCGATGAATAATAAATAACCATACGGTTCACGCAAGCTAGAGAAGGGAAAAATTGCGTGACAAAAAATGACTGTAAAAATAATAAATGTAAGAAAAAATGAGGAACTTAAGTCGGAAAAAAGGTCTCCCCCTACTTCTGCGCAAAAAAGTTGAGCGGATTTGTGAAGGCCTTAAGTGTTGAAAAGGGAATCAAGCAGTGAAGTTTGGCTTTTTTAATACTTAGCAGAGTTATTTTTTTTAAGATCTGTATCGAAGAAAAAATCCTCTGAATTATTTTTCTTTTACTTATCCCGAATTTTGTTATTAAATATCTTGCTTTTTAATCGGTAAAAAATTCTTAAACTTCAAGATTTATTACTGGTAATTTAAAATTTGTGAATTTCAGATCTTGTGGATCGCTGGCCAACGGAAGTATCACAATTGAATCACTTACACATTCAACATTGGAAGGAGCCTTAGAAGTAATGAGAAAATCATTCTTTATTTATGAAAATGTGTCTACGGGGTGTGATTTGTTAAGCGAACCTGGAGCATCTGAGGAACTGGAACAGTTGAATATTATGGCTGCTTACGATGGAGTCAGTCTGGTCGCAAAAAATAAAAACGATCAAGTCGTTGGTGTTTGCATCAATAAAATAAACGTAACACTGATTAATTTATATAATATTTTAATACACTGAGAGAAAAGTGATTACTTAAAATTATTTGTTGCCATAAGGGCGTACCAAAAATTTTTTTTCGGAAATCGACGTAGTTATGCCTAAAATAGACAGAAATGCAAAAAAAAAAATGATGAAAAATTTTTTTATTTGAATAAAGAAATTATCAAAAATTTTGATCAAAGTTAATTTTAAATTTGAAAAAAAAAAAAAAAAAAAAAATTTTTTTTTGTTTTTTTTAAATTTAAAATTAAACTTTTCAAAAAAAGGCCTTATTTTGCAAATTGAAAAATGGAATAATTTTATCAAATTAGTGTATTGTCATCGGTCCTCGATAAATCTACAAAGTTTGAACGAAATCTGGCCGTTTAAAGTGGGTCAAAATCGCGCCCAAAGAAGTCGGTTACAAACAAACATACAAACATACAAGTGAAGCTAATAAAAAGCGTGTAAAAAATGAAATTAAATCGTTCTGACAACCAGATTTTTCTCTGAGTATTCTCACACTTGTCCGTCAACTATTATTAATGTTCTCTTCCCTACATGTTAAATAAAAATTCTAATTTATCCGATCACCCTCCTTGACATATGAATCCCCATACTCACCGAATGTGATCATCTGATCATACTCAATGAATAATCCCCATTTGCTTTATGAATGTAATCAATAGCACTTTTCCCTACCATAATATTTGTTCAACAAATACAACGGAATAAATTACATTAGCTTTTCAAGTTTGTAAGTTTGTGCTTCATGTTGTCTCACTAATAATACCAATTTAACAAAGTGTAGCATGTCCCTATTAAATTATCAGTGCCTAGTATTATATATAAGACGGGGTATGTTCTACTGTACTTGATTCAGACAATAACTGTCTGTCGTGCTGCAGAGACTTATGTAATATTGTGTTTATAAGTTCACGGACAAATACTAAGATTTAATTCAGATTTATAAATTATTTTTATTTAAAAATAAAAAATGTCAAATTTTTCGCGCCTTGATCCAAGAGGAAAAATAGTGTACAAAATTTTGAGTGAAGATAAAATTGACGCGGCATTGAAAGTTCAACAGAAGTCAATGTGTGACGAAAATGTCGCGATTGGAGTTGGGCTTTATGAAGAAAAAAATGCACCTGAATCTATGGAGTGCGTTTTTAGAGAAGTAATAAAGGATAATTGCACTATTATTGGCATTGATATTGAAACAGATGATGTTGTTGCTGTGTCATTTAATAAATTACATGTGAGTTAATTTACTGAATTGTTTTAAGAATTTTATATTAGTGAAGGTAGTAATTTATTGCTTACGCAATAAATTATTGTGTATAATATTAAAGACTTTGAAAAATTCAAAAGTCTACTTGATTTTTAAAAGAAAAAAAAAAAATAATTTTTTACAGAGTATTTTATAATTTTTTTTTTTTGAATTATTGGCGCCTAATTTTTCTTGCCGCGTTAGGAGGCGTGCAATATCAATTTTTTATTTTACATCCTATGTGACTGAATAATATTTCTTCTATTTTATTTAATTTAAATAATGATCTTTTATTTACTAAAAAAAATGTAAAAGAATATAAAGATATATTTTTAATTACCAGACTAAAGCTCAAGAAGATGAACCAAATTTTTTTGGAGAAGTAGTGGAAAGTCACATTAAATCAGGCCCCGCTCTCGCTTTGATACAATTCATCGATGAAGTAAGTCGTTTAATTTAAATTAATATCATCATAATATTTATTATTTTTCATCGTTAGTTGCTGCATTAATAAACTCGAAAGGACAAATTAATTTATTTGAAGATAACTGACTTATTTATCTATTTAAAAAAATTTTTTTATGCATTTTATTATTTTTATTTTTCATTTCAGGTTGAGTCAAAAGTGAATATTTTCGAAAAATATAATACTTCAGCGGCGATGGAGATTTTTTACATTGGAACTCATCCAAACTACCGAGGTCGTAGGATCGGTCAAGAAATTTTAGGAGCTTCTATAGCATTAGCAGCAGAATTAAAAAATCCAATAAATCCCAGCAAAGTCAAGCCGGAAGCTCTTTTTGGAGTGTTTACTTCAAATTACAGCCAGAAACTTGCTGAGTACCATCATTTCGAATGGTTATCAACTGCTTATTATTCTGACTATGAGTACTTTGGAAAAAAAATGTCGGATAGAATTAAAAACTGCGAGCATAAAACTTCGAAACTTGGGGCTAGATCAATATAATATAAAAATCAAATTAATTTTTATTAAAATTATTGTAAAATAAATTTGATTTTTAAAAAATTTAAGGGTTGTAAATTTTTTTTCAGTCTCTTAATTATATAAATTAATTTTTGAAATATTCCACTTATTTATTAATTTTTTTTTTTTTATTGCATTTATATTTGACTTTAGGAGCCTTACTTACCAATATTACATTATCTTTACCGTGCCAAAACATTGTAATCGCTGCTTTATTGTCATAATCTTGGAACTTTAAAACTTCTTTTAAGTTATCGAAGATCTATAACAGATTTATATTTATTTTTTAAACAAAAGTTCAAAATTAAATTTTATAAAAAAAAAATGACCCTTATTTTTTTCTTTGGTATCAGGCGTTTTGATCCTCCGACAAAATATCCCAAAAATAAATATCCCTGAGACTTAATATCACTGCGATAGAATATTTAAATATATAAACATTAATTTTTTTAAGATTAATAATATCGAATAAATACACACGAAAAATCATAATAAAAGAGCGCAACACGATTATACGCGTTTGTGTTGGTCTAATGTCGAATAAACACACACAAAAACCATGCTAAAAGGGCACAACACGGTAATTCGTTGTTAATTATTATTTCGAAATGTTTCATTGAAAAAATTAATTATTTAAGATATTTTGACTGGGGATATTTATTTCAGGGATATTTTGTCTGGAGATATTTACTTTGAGAATTTTTTGTCCGGGGACATTTTGTCGGGGATATTTTGTCCGGGGATCAAGACGCACGGAACCGTCCAGTTTAATTTAAAAAATTCATTTTATTATATAAATACGCGAAAGACAAAATTTTTCTTATTCTCTTAACAATATATCCATAGATAAATGACTGAAAATTTTTTTTCACAAGTGCGCAAAACTTTATAAGGGCGTAAAATAAGATTTTTCCGTATGTGCTAACATATATATTTTTTTCGTGAAAATATATCTTTAATATATCTTCATTATATTTTTTCATACACCCAGAAAATTTTTCATAACATTAAAGTCACAAATCTCTTAAATATTTTTTAATTTTTTTTAATAAACCGATTTTTTCCAAAAAATTATTTTTTAAAAATTGTATTTTTAAATTTCTACAGGTCAATTTTTTTTTTTTATAATTTATCTGTTAAAAAAATTAGTATAATTATCGTATATTCTACCCGGTAATGTCTATCAGGCATCGGTTGCATCCAGAACAGCAATCGGTAAGCATGCTACGAGCATGATCGTTAGAATTGACTTGCGCGTCACCTAACAGAAAATAATAAAACTGTTACATACGAAAAATGTTGGTGCATTAGAAAGTAATGATGTGAATAATTTTGACGTGTCTGAAAATAAAATTAAAAAAAAAGCGTTGAAAAAGTGACAATCAATGACTGGCGGTAAAAGAAGATAATGAATTGCAATAATCCGCCACGTGTATAAAATATTATTTAAATTATAAACTAAATAATTTTATAAATTTTTGCGCTCTGTCATTTTTAAATTTAAATTTATCCTCCATTAACCTAAAATGGCTGTAAGTAGACTTTTTTTAAATCAAATTACAATTAATTATTAATTTTATTATTAAATAAAAATAACTTTTTTTTTTTTTTTAGCCACCAGTTAAAAGTACAAAAACCGCAACGAAAGGAGCCAAGCAAATAGCTGAAGAAAATGTGTCAACTTTAAATTTTTACAGAAATATGGCATTTGGAGCCACGGTATTTTATTTGACAATCATGATGGTCTTCTTTAAATTTACTACACTGTCTATAGTATGTATATGTTATTCATAACTTATCCCTTATTAAAAAAAAGAATTAAAAATGATCTCACATGTTAAATGCCCATAAGAGATAGTATTAAAAATGACACTGAAGTTACTAGACGTCAAAAAATTTTTGATTTTTTTTTTTTAATTTAATTACAACTAAAAAATATTTTTAAAAAATTGCACATGTAGTTTTTCAAGTTTTTTACATAAGAAATTTTTTTTTTTTAATTTTTTAATTAAAATTTCTTCAATAAAAAATTTATGAAAATTTTTAAATGTCAGCTAACTTCATTTTCATTATTAAAAAGGATTTGAAGGATTAGAAAGGATTTAAAATGATTAAAAATCAAATCATTTTGAATTCTTTCTAATTTTTTTTTTTAATGAGAGATTCTTGTCTATAAAAACAAGATCATAAAGTTATTGATGTTAAATTTTTTCTATTACAGACTTTAACAATATTTTCTGGGCTGATTTATGTAGCGAGTTATCAATTCATGTCTTTTATGGCGAAGCCAAAGTACAGTCAAAATCAATTAACTGATCCTGGATCGGATCTCAACCTCAAAGGAGGAATAGCTGAGTAAGTTAATTATCTTTTCTTTACAACAAACTCCTTACTAAGAGTAAGGAAATTTTTTTTGTATTTTTAGACACGTAATCGACTTAATCATCTTAACTGCCGGATGTCAAATACTGTCACTTATTTCTGACTACTTTTGGTTACTTTGGCTATTGGTAAATATTTAAATTAAAATTCTATAAAAATTTTTGTCTTCTTTACAATTCATTGTTGTATTATTGATATATTTGCCGTTTTTCAGGCGCCAATACGAGCATTTTATTTAGCTTGGACGCTTATCTTAGCGCCTTGGTTCTTCGCAGCGCCTCAAGAACAGGAAGTTGATGAGAAAAAACAGAGAAAAATGGAACGTAAAATGGCCAGGCGTCATTAAGTTTATTGGATGATTGTATTTTTTTTTCCAAATTTTGTACGGAAGATATAATTCATGTTGTAATGAGTTATGGTACTGAGATTAATATAATTGAATTAGAGAATTAACAATTTTTTATTTTTATTCATAATTAATTAATCGTATCAATCATGACACTGGAGTATGAAAATAAAGTTAGCCGACATCTAAAAATTTTCAGAATTTTTTTTTTATTGAAAAAACTATTACAGAAAAATAAAAAAAAAATTTGCACATGTAAAAATCTTCAAAAACTGCAAGTGCAATTTTTTAAAAATATTTTTTTGTTTTAATTAAATTATTAAAAAAAAATCAAAAAATTTAGAACGTCGGCTAACTTTAATGACATCATTGGAGTTAGCAGATGTCTAAAAATTTTTGATTTTTTTTTTTAAATTAAATTATAACTAAAAAAATATTTTTAAAAAATTGCACTTTTAGTTTTTTAAATTTTTTACATATAAATTTTTTTTTTTTTAATTATTTAATTGAAATTTCTTCAATAAAAAATTTCTAAAAATTTTGAAATGTCAGCTAACTTCATTTTCATTATCAATCGTTTAGTTAATTTAAAAAAGTTAAAAAATAAAATTTTAATAAATAAGGTTTCATCAAAATGACTTTACACGGATAAAATAGAATGTCTCGGCCTTATTTGTCGGTAAGTAAGATAATTTTATAAGTTTATATTTTTAAAAAAATTTTACCGTTGCAATAATCAGGATTTTTATAAATTTTTTTTTTTTTCTAGACTTAAACTAAAAAATAAATGAATTTTTTTATTATTTTTAAATTAAAAATGGTAATTTCTTTAGCAAAACATGAATCAATATCAATTAATTTTTTTCAGAGCACACTTTGTGTCACTAAGTGCACAAAAAATTAAACGTTAACTAATATGACATCAAAGGAATTAATTATTAAATATGAATAAATATATATTGATGATTAATTGAATTTTTCCACTATTAATATCGTAATTGTGTTAATATTATTATTTGAAAAATATAATTTTGAAATTACAAAAACTTAAACACCAAATTAATGAAATAATATTTCAAAAGTTAGTTTTATAAGTGATATATGCCCATTGTAGTACATATGATATCCAATGTCACGGGTGGTGACAAGGTAACAGATCTAAGATCAAACCTGTTCAATGTCAACGGGTTTTTCATTCCCTAGTTGTAGTTATATTCCGAGAGAAAAATATGGCAATGTATAATTATATTGCCGTAATTATTAAAATTGACAATCAAAATAATTTTTATTTTAGTGTGAAAATTTTAATGAATTTTAATTCATATTTATGCAAATTACAAAGTCATTTGATTTAATATATATAAACTTTGATTTAATAAAAAAAGAAAAATTTTTTTTAAAGAAATTTTAAATTTGTAAAATTTATTAAAATTTTATTTTTTTAAATAGTTAATTTTTTTCAAAAAAATTTAGATATAAAATTTCAAAAAAAACGATAAAATAAAAATTTTGTCCAAAAATATGAAAGTTAAAATTTTTTCCAATTTTAAAAGGCAAAAAATGTTAATTTTTCAGCCAGATATGGCCAAAAGTAAGGTGTAAACTCCATTTATAAATAATTACCGATATTTTAATTAAATCTACAAATTTATTTATTTATATTTTTTAAGTGTGAAATCAAAACAATCGTCCTTGAGGAATATTGTTAAAAATGAACTTAAAAATTATATAGTCAATGTCAGTGTAAGCACACGTTGTGTTAGTATTAGTTTCAGTGTATTACGATTTAAGATTGAATATATTTGACCAAAGGTTGAATGAATTACTTTCGCTTGCCGCTTCTATTTAAGTTGAAGGAACGAATAGTTATAAGCCAGTATGAATAAGGAAAAAGACAAACACAAATAAACCGCTCCATACAATCTCGGTTATCTATGATTAACTTACTTGACTACTATAATTTCCATTAAAAAATTACCAAACAATATGCATTGCAAATCAATAGTTGTTCTTCTCAGTTGTTTATTCCTGTCAGTATTTTGCTACCACTCTCTAAGTGACTTTTGCCACAACTCTTCCTTAAATCAAACATGCCAGAGTGCCAAAAATTACACTCGTGAAACTGCAGACTTAAAGTTTGAAGAAAAAAATTACACTAGTGTTGTGATAGAAACCAGAAGACGTGTCAATGTGAATTCGAACAGTGATTCGACTTTAACCAATTCTGGGATATCATGGTACTCCAAAATTCCACTGCTGCCGGTTATTTTTGCATCTTCCCCGACAATACCCGAGGGAAATTGCAAAAGACACGCGCTTCGGTATCTTCAGGAGTTACGAAATGGAACCCTTTGGGCGGTTCAAAGTAAGTTTTTTAAGATTTTTTATTGTTAAAATTAGTTAATACATTGCTTATAAGCAATAAAAATTCATTCAATTCAAAGTCAAGTAACTGTTTACATAATTGAAGCGCAAACATTGAACTTGAATAATCTATTTCTAATTACCCATTTATCTATTAGTCATTGAAATAAATAATAGTTTAAAAAACTAAAAAACACGCTTTTTATAGAAAACCGAACTAAAAAAATAGAAAATAAGTTTTAATGAATTTAAATTAAGAATAGTGTTAAAAATTTCAATAAATATAAATTAATAATAGTGCGAATAAAAAAAAATTTATTTTATTTTAAAAAAAGCGTGGGGTGCTTTTTAAGATATTATCAAAATGATAATCACTCTACTCATATCTGTCAATAAAATATTTATAACTATTGACACCATGCACCCCACGCTTTTTTTTAAAATAAAAAAAAATTTTTTTTATTCACACCATTGTTAATTTATATTTATTGAAATTTTTAACACTATTCTTAATTTAAATTCATTAAAACTTATTTTATATTTTTTTAGTTCTTTTTTTTTTAGCGCAACTTTTTACAAAAATTGTGCATTTAAATATAAAAAAAAAAAATTAAAATTAGTTAAAATTTATTGATCAATTATTAATTTTAATTTTAAAATAGATAAAAAATATTTTTCCAAGTATTTAAAGGCTTAAAAATTATTTTAAAAAAATACGCCCATAATTTAATTCTCAAATAAAAAAATAAAAATTGAATTAAATTGCTTTTGAATATAAGTATTATACAATCATTTTAAAATCGTATTTTCTAGATTGTTTTTCACTACTCGTGGCAATCAATATAGTTTATATAAATTTTGATGAATATGCAACGATGCACTATTATCTAATGACTTAGAAACGTCATTGATACGAAATTAAATGCAATAATTATTCAGTTAATTCATTGATGACATTACTACGGAGGATTACTGAGACGGTTTGTTTTTATGTGGAAAATTTAGACATCCTCATTGCATAAGATTCAATAGCAAAGTTTGTTTTTAATTTTATGAATTTTAAGCAAGTAGACGCTCGACAATTTGTAGTCAATTCAATTCAGAATTGATATCTACGTTGATTAATTTTTTTTTTTTTTTAATAATACGGGATATTTAGTTTGTTTATAAGAATTTAAGATTTTCCATACAGGAAAAAGGAGATTTCCGTCGGGTGAAGAGATACATCCTTGAGCTGGCTCTCTGTGTGCCCGATTCCTGCGGCACAGTGGACATTAAGCAAGCGCTGGCCGAGCCACTGAAAGAAATCGGTCGAGAGAACGACATCTTCATCGATATCACCATGAAGGGAGACTGTCAAGCGCAGAATGACAAAACTAAATTGTCAACTATTGCCAAAATTTATTGGTAAAAAAAAAATGTTTAAATTAATTATCCAAATAAATAATTTATAATAATTTCGGTTTTGGTATTGCAGTTACACTATCCTGAGTTTAGTATTGCTAGTAATTGCAAGTACATGGTACGACAGTGCCATGAAAAGCGAAAAAGAAAAAGAAAAAGAAAATTCCATGGCATTAGATTTGTTCCTTTGCTTTTCCGCTCGTCGTAATTACAGAAGTATTGCAAAATCAACTTACAGTCATCCAGGACTTGATAGTATTCATATTTTTCGTGTGATGTTTATGATTATGGTTATATTTGGCCATAGGTCAATGCAGTACTATACCAATCCAACAATGAATTCACATGCTTTGGAATTCGTGAGTACTTTAGGTTAATTTACCAACCATTAGATTATCAAATTTTTTTTCTTCTTCCTTTCAGTCTTATACTTTACCAATTTCGATTCTTTTGTACAACGGACCGATAATTGTTGAGGCATTCTTCGGGTTTGGCGGGCTGTTGCTCGCTTATTACGTCCTTATGGAGTTGGATAAGAAAGGTAAAATCGATTTTATGAAGGCGATTGTCTTTCGATATATAAGGTGAGTCAAGTTATCACCATTGCACGGATAAGGGGTCATTCTGGTTCCAGCGCTGATTGATTTTTTTACGCAGAAGCTATTATAGATATTAAATTAATATTATTAAAAAAAAAAAAATTTTTTTTTGGAAAAAAATTGAAATTTTTTTTTTTTTTTTCAAATTTATTGAAAAATTAATTTCTTTGATTGAAAAAATAAAGATTTTTGAGAAAAAAATTTTTTTTTATCAAAGAAATGAATAAAAATCTCAAAATTGCTCTTAATGGTGATTTTTGCAAAAATAAAGAATTTGAAGCTTCGGGGCACTATGAAAAAAAAATCGCAGCGCTTTGAATTTTGCAGAGATTTTAGGGGACACTTGGAGGTTGAAAAATTACCGATAATTTTGAGCTTTGAAATTAAGTATACGTATAAATAAATACGCCCTTTATCTAACTCCAAAATTTTAAAAAGATTCACCGTTTAGTTACTTAGATATTAAATTTTAAAAATCACATTTTTTATCTCCTTATACACGGGCTCTTATGGCGGACAAACTTTAGTCGAGACTTTAATTATTTTTTTCAATATTAACCTTCCAACTTTAACGAATAAAAAACTATACACAAGAAACTTGGATTATTGTAAAATATAAAAAAAATTTAATAATAATATATTACCGATATAATTTTTGAAATATTTAAAGTTTAATTTTATGTTTTTGACTCGTTTATCGTCAGCTATTTATTCGAATAAAGATTTGGCAACGTCGCGTCAACAGCTGAGAAAAAAGAAAAGGATAGAAATATAGTTACAGATAGAGAAATATTTAACTCACACACTCATCCACGTCTCTGTAATGGGTATAATCAAACGCGCTGTTGCCAAATCTGTTTATTTAATCCGGCAATTAATAAATACGAAATTCATTTTATTAAATAAGTAAAAATCATCAATTATTAAATTGTTCAAATTATTTTAAATTGAAATAAAGAATTTTGACGAATATTGGAAAAACTGAAAGTAAAAAAAAATTTAAACATTATTTTGATTCACAAGTTACGCTCTAAGCTCCTTAAAAATTAATATTTGCAGGTAACGTCACATATCTTGTACTTATGTTGCTGGGTTGTAGCAGTTTCATCTCTATATTTAGGATTAAAATACTACAATCCAAATGAACATCCATCAAAATTAGAAACTGCTCTATACGCAAGCTTGAGTCGTCCTGGATTCGCATTTGGAATTGTTTCAGGAGCCGTTGTAATAACTGTCGGTGAAGGTTTAGGTAATTTTTTAAAAATCGTTCAACCATTTTTGAACCTTTCAGCACTATTTAGACTTACAAATTTAAATTGTTGAATTTTTAGAGGAACTTCAGAGATTTCATCAACCGAGCTGGGCCCAGCCAATCAGCAAACTGACTTACGGAGCATTTTTGGTTCACAATATTAACCAAGTCTATGACATAGGCGTGAGAAGAAATGCGCAGGTCTTCTCGATTCACAATATGGTAAGTCACTAAAATATTACACTTTTTTTATTAAAAAAAAATTTTTTGAAACGATTATTTTTAATAATTACAGGTTTGGGACTTGATACCTGATATAGTGTTGTCATTCTTCTTATCATTCGTTATTGCGATGGTGATCGAAGGTCCTTTTAGAAATATTGAAAAACGGTTACTTCGTAAAGAAGTTAAGAAATCCAAGGATCAAGAAAAGTGTAACTAAATTAACATCAAGCAATTGATCCTTTTGTTTTCTTTTTTATTTTTTTAATGAATAAGCGTTATGAGACGTGCACTTTGAAATTTTCCAAACTTCTTTGGATTTTACTGTCATTGTAAAATTTATTAAAAACAATTGGACTGTGCAATTCATAATTCGATTGATAAATCGAAGTGAGTACACGAAAAATCAATTAGTTTTGATTAATTCCCTGGAAATCAAATAATCTTTAGACTTATGAATTGTTATTATGATTTTTTTGATAATAGTGGAAAAAAAAAAAAATTTATTCCGTGCCATTGTTGACATTTGTACAGAACTTGTTAGTTTATGAAAACTTCAATCAAGTTATAGAATAATTATTTTTAATAAAATTATCTTATGAAAAACTATGTGAGAATTTTTATTGATCATTTTCTCTGTTTTTTAAATTTTTAGTTTAAAAGTTCAAAAGTTTATATACATATAATCGGCATTGTCTCTCCTCTAATATACGGATCTCAATAAAACGTAACAGACTCATTCTTAGGATGATTTCTGAGATTAAGTTCTAAGATGAGCCAAATCTGTCGATTAGTTTCGAAATGAGAGCAATTTAAAAATTTTCAAAAATCGCAAAAATTTTCACTTTTCTAATTATTTTCTACGAAACTATTTTTTGAAGTTGTTTGAGGACGCGCCCGATTTTAATCCTCTAATTTAATAATTGTTGATTTTATTTAATTAGTCCATTTAAATTATTACTCTAAATAATCATAATTTTTTTTTTTTTAATCTTGACAATATTATTATTTACTATTAAATTCTCTATTGTTATTTTTACAAATTTTAATCTTTAATCTGTTGTCATCATGAGATTTCTTATCTCATAATATGATTCAGAGGTAACTAGTAATTAAATAAACAGTAAATAATTATCGAGAAATTAAAATTAAAAAAATTTATAATTAGAAAAATTTTTTTTTTAATTTTTATTTTTACTCCAATTAGATATTTTATTTAATTTGGTTAATTTGTGACATTAAATGTCAAATTTTTTATTTTTTTTTTTTAAGTTTTTAACAATACACTAATAGAAAGGTTTGTTTATATTTTTTAAACTTTATTAACTGTTAATAAATATTTATTAAAAGTTAATAAATTATTTATTAAATACTTTCCTTGCAAATAAATATTTATTGAATGTTAAAAATTATTTATTAAAATTCAATAAATTAAATAATTGTCTTCAAATAAATTAAATTATTAATCATTAATAAATCCTTTTATCAGTGCACACTGATAAATAGATTTGTTTATATTAAATAAGCTCTATTAACTGCTAATAAATGATTTTTTAACATCATAGGATTTGATAAATATTTATTAACAGTTAACAAATTTTTATTAACAGCTAATAAGTAATTTATTAAGAACAATTTATTAACTGTTAATGAATATTTGTTAACTGTTAAAAAATATTTATTTAAAATAAAAAGCAAAAATAGCAATTTTTTTTGACACTTTTTATGACCCTATAAATGGAATACATGATAATAATTTAATTCGCTGAATAAATCAACGTTTTTAATATTTAAAAATATAAAAGATAATTATGAGCTATGATAAAATTTAGTATTTTACAATAAACTTTATTATAATGTAATACAATTAATTCAAATAATTTATAAAGATGATTTTTATTTATAATCAATCTTCATTTCATATAAAATTGCAAGTGGATAAAATTCACTCAACTAAATATTTATTAACTGTTAATTAATATATGAAAATGAAATTAGCCGACATTTCAAAATTTTTAGAAATTTTTTATTGAAAAAATTTTAATTGAATAATTAAAAAAAAAATTTCACCTGTAAAAAACTTCAAAAACTATAAATGTAATTTTTTATAAATATATTTTTAGTTGTAATTTAATTAATAAAAAAAAATCAAAAATTTTCAGACGTCCGCTAACTTCAGTGTCATAATTAATATTTGTTAACTATTAATAAATGTACTTTCCTCCGAAATAAATATTTACTGAATATTAAAAAATATTTAATAAATTAAATAATTGTCTTCAAAAAAATTAAATTATTAATAGTTAATAAATCCTTCTATCAGTGCAAACTGATAAATAGATTTGTTGATTATTAAATAAGCTTTATTAACTGTTAATAAATAATTTTTTAACATCATAGGATTTATTAAATATTTATTAACAGTTAATAAATTATTTATTAAATGTTAATAAATATTTGTTAACAGTTAACAAATTTTTATTTAAAATAAAAAGCAAAAATTTTAGAATTTCGTATTTTACAATAAACGTTATTATAATGTAATCTAATAATTTTTCTTTTTACTATATCGTATACTCTAAAATTTTGAGTAAAAAATTATGACACTAAAATTATAAATATTATTTTTTAAAAATAATTAAAAAAAAATAGTTATAAAATATTCAAGACTGCTAATTTTAATATCATAATTCTGTTAGGATAATTAAGTATTCAGATTTAAAAATAAAAATAAATTATTTAGTAATAATGTGAAGATCAATTGAGGATTTTGATAAAAAAGAAAAAAAGGTATTTTTAATGCAACTGTAATTGGCAGGCATCTGACAGCTACTGTAATTGTTTTATATATATATATATATATATATATATATATATATATATATATATATATATATATATATATATATATATATATATATATATATAGATAAATTAATGTAAAAAAATTTTGAAAATTTAATAAACTACGAATGCGATTTTTAAAAATATTATCTCAGCAATAAATTATTATCATAAATTAAAAAATAGTCAGGTGTCGTTTAATTTTAATAGGATTTTTTTATTTTTAAAAATCGAATTTGTTAAATTATCCTTTGTATTATTTATGTTACATTATTGTGTACTTTTATTTATTAGATCATTATTTGGTCAAGTTATGCTGGCCACGTTTTTGATCAGTGATCCATTTCAACTCGTAATTTAATGTTAAAAAAAATTTTTCTAATTTCTCTTGAATTTCAATGCTTAATTCATTTTTTTTTATTTTTATTACAAATCAATTTTAAGAAAAAAATTTTTTAATTTTTTTGAATTTCTAGATTTTTTTTAGTAAAATTTTTTTGGTATAATCTTATAAAAAATTGACGGTTGTCTTTTAATTTCAGTGTCATTATCTATCTGATAATTTAAAAAATAAGTCATCTTGTAATAAAAAAATTACAAACTATATTTTGTTCATGACACAAAAAAAAAAAAAAATTAATGTATTAATTTAAAACTAAAAAAAATTTTATACTCAAAATTTTGCAAATCAAAAAAAAATTATTTTTACAAAAAAAAATTTTTTTTATAAAAAAAAATTATTTTTACAAAAAAAAATTTTTTTTACAAAAAAAAATCATTTTTACAAAAAAAAATTTTTTTTAATAAAAAAAAAAAAAAATTAACTTCTTGAATTTTAGTTTCTCAATTAATATAAACGATTGAAAAGCAATTAATTAAAATTCGAATTTAAAACGATATAAACTAATAGGAAAAGTAAAGGCACAGTGGTCTCTCTTGCTGGAATGTCGGATGTTCCATGTCCCCGTTTTCTCTATAAAGAAATAGAAATTTTAAAATAAAATTACTGATGGAAATTTTTTTAGTACTTTTGCTTTCTTTTTTGTTAAAAATAGTAATTTTTAATTAAATAACTAATACCGATAATTAATTTCAGGAAAATTCAATCATTTTATCGAAGAATGGATTCTTCAAGTATCGACATTAAATTGAAGAAAACATCGACATTTATCTGAATAATATTGTCGATTTAAAGTGTCAAGATGCGGGAGGTGTTAAACGTGATCCCTTGGAGGCTACCAGGGATCTAAAATAATTAAATATAAAATTATTTAAGGACAAAAAACAAGAATAAGAAAAATAACTGAGAGACATTTTTTTATATTTATTTTTTTTTTTTAATTCATACTTTCACTTGAATTTTTTAAGTAAAAAAAAAAAATAACAAAAAATGTCTTTTCTATCGAATTTGAAGAAAGCATTCCACTTCGGTGGAAATGATGCTAAAAAGAAAAAACTGTACAATAACATAAAAATGGATTGTGATCCATCTGAATTTTGGGACATGATTGGAGAACTTGGAGACGGTGCTTTCGGTAAAGTTTACAAGGTAAATGTTAAATTTTAATTTATAAGGATGTAATTGTTAGTTCAAATTAGATTTAAATTTTTTAGATTTTATTTAAATTTGATGCCAAGGCAACAAGCCAAATGGCAATTTATAATACATAGTTAAACAATTTCTACATGAAGAAATTAATATCAAAATCATTTCTATGAATACGTAGCATAGAGTACATAATAATACAAATTAATTGTTTAAATAATTTGCATATAAACAAGATAAAAACAATATAACAAATCTACATAATAATTTATAATAATTCATACACGGAAAAAAGTAAACTGTAATATTCACTGGGATTCCGGTTAGTTTTTATAGTTTCAAACAGTAAAGCAGATATCGGGGTGGCAAAAATGTAAATATTACAGAACTTAATGTAGAAAGTATAAAAGCCACAATTTATAATTTAATATCCAAAATAAGTAATTAGTAGTTGTCACCATAGTTAATAACGACTCTTTTATCTTTAAAAATTACAGTTTCAAACAGTAAAAATTGCCATTTTAATATATAGTCCATATTATGAAGAGAAGGGGAACTCAGATGAAAGAGAAGGGGGTCTCACTCTGGGAGAATTTAATATTTCAAACAGTAAAAATTATACTTTTAAAATATACATTTTACCAGTCTAAGCAAGTCAATAATTACAGTTTGATTTTTAGCGTTGCGTTTAAAATTTACCATTTTACTTTGTAAATATTGACGTTGCTTGTATTAGAAATTTACTAACTTTATTCTATACTTTTTACATATCATAACATCATTTTTTAGGTACGAAATGATAAATATTAAAGTCTGAATTCTTAATTATTATACTTAAACATTTTAGACATTTACATGGCGAATATGACTGTTTGAAATAGTATTTTCTTTCATGTAAAGAGTAAATTGTAAGGTTTAAATTATAAATATTACAATGTGAATAGTAAAATCATGATTTTACTGTTCGAAGTGGTAATTTTTAGCAGTTGATCATTACTCATTATAAATCGACTGTTATTTATTACAGTTTACTTTTTTCCGTGTAAGCGAAAAAACATTTTCATTTAAACGTCAAAGACTTGTCAATTAAAAAAATGATTTTCAAAGCTCAAGAATTAGCTACTTGATTCATGAACATCAATGTTCTGAACTTGAAAATATAACTTTTTTTTTAAACCTTTTTTTTTGTGTATATAAACGTAATCCGCTTTTTTTTTTTTGGAACGTACGATAGCGATAGACTAGTGATGTCACTCACAACCACAGCCTATCAGAATATCGATAATAACTATTAACAGAACTATAATTTTTTTATAATTTCTAATCGTATAAATTAATTAAAAACTCGCTAAATATAATTTTATAAAAAAGTTTTAACAAACAAAATTTATATAAAAGGGGACTCCAAGACATTCGTATAGCAAAATGGATATAAGTACACATAAGCAGTATTATAAGTCAGGATCTAACCTAAGAAAAGTTTTAACGATATTATAAATATGTACGTCTACTTTTCTCTTATTGTTAGTTGAACTTATACTCTTAAAAATCAGCAGACTATATTAATCCCGAGAGGAAGTATCAAGATTACATTTCCCTTGCATTTAAGCCGGAAGTCTCTCTCTCTGGGAATTGAAATCTAGTATAGTTGGAGGTGCACATAGGGACATAAAACCAGAAATAAGACGACATTAAAACCGTAAAAAAAAGTTAAGAAAACGAATAATATAATTATAATGATAACAGTAACCGTAATACGCGAGAGTAAAAATAAAGGAGTTTTCATGATAATAATAATAATAATAACAATAATAAAAGTCGCATATATACTTCCTGCAAAGTAATTAAAAGTTGTAAAACTCTACTCTGAAAGCATTAATTTAACTGCGTTAATTTTTGAGCATACACGCAATTTTTACTTATAAAACATAAATAAAAGTTTAAAAGAGTGATAAAGATCGAGTGTAGGAAGGAACTGTCAAGAAATTTGGTTTTAAACATAATTTAAGTAAAATGAATATAAAGAGTGCACGTGCTCTAACGCTTTTGTCTTTAACAGGGGCTTTTGCTCTCGCGCCTTAGACTTCCCTTTCCACTACTATTTATACGACTTTTCCACTGTTTTTTTATTTTTCTATTTTTCTTGTCTCTTGTCTCTTGTCTCCGGTTGTTTATAAACTACCGCCCCTCACCCTGAGTTGGCTTACTATACTTTATGTGCGTTTTATAAAATACAACGCTTTGTACCTGTATGCTTTCCATTGCGTTTCATTGTAGTAAGGCTCTACCACTAGTACTGACTCACATTTCATCCACTTTTACGTGATACTTCATATGCTTCGAAGAAACGACTCCAATTCTTATTCTTATTCTCGTATTATCATTTATTCTAATAGTAATGCGCTACGCTGTTCTCGTCTATTTCACGAACGAACACTACACGCTGTACTAAATTACATAACTGATGTTTGCGTGCAAATTTTATATCATTGTTTTTGTGAAATTCTAAGTAGACAGCTAAACCGCTGAATTGGTGCGCGGAAAAATGTTGTTTTACTTCGTGTGCCTCAATTGCGGAGTATTGAGCTGCTCTAGTACTTCAGTCATTTGAAAATGTTACGGTGATTCACTCAAGTTGAGTTATTTCAGTGATTTTCCTAGTATCTGCTAGCAAATTTAAGTGTGCATCATGAAATTTATTTTCAACAACCCTGACATTATTTTCCGTCCAGTTATTAATATGCTAGTTAGGAAAATTTTTAAATGTTTTTTTATATTTTCAAATAAATTTTTTTTGTACACAGAAAAAAATACTTAATTTAAGGTAGTTCTTCCATCTAACCACTTTTCGACAGATAGTGTTAATTTTCTTTTATTTTACGGTTTAAGAATAAATTTTACTAATGAATCTCAAAATTTCAGAATTTTTGACTGTTTAGAAAGCAAGATATTTAATAAGAAATCATTTACTGTATCATTGAATAATTATAACTTGCGCATATTACTCATAATAAATGTACGGATTATTTATTAAAACAATTCGAAAAGTCTTTTTAAGTACTGCTCTCATTTTTATAAGTGTTCAAGTACTGGATACCTTACCTTTTAAATTTCTTTTTTAAATCCTCTTTCGAGTTCATCAAACCAATTAACTATCAGATCAATATCTTGCAGAAACCTTATCTAGTACTTGTTCGCATTAAAGCTATTTTATGTTACAAATATTTATTCAATTAAAGTTTAAAATTTGTGTCACCCAATAATCCGTTTATAGAAGTATTATTTAATGTACTATTCCGGTATAAAAAAAATAAAAATAATAATTTTAATAAATTACCATAAAATGTAAATTTTTTTTATTTAGGCGCAACATAAACAGACGCAACAGCTGGCTGCTGCAAAAATGTGTGCACTGGAAGGCGAAGACGATTTGAGTGATTTTATGATAGAAATCGATATTTTATCGGAGTGTAAACATCCCAATGTTGTTGAGCTACACGAAGCTTATTTTATCGATGGAAAATTATGGGTAAATTTTTTTAAATATTTTTCTTAATTTACATAATTATAATTATTTATTTATTTTATTATTTAATTATTATTATTTTTTTTCTGTTATTAATCATTTAAATAAATATAATTTTTATTTTAGATGTTAATTGAGTACTGCGATGGTGGTGCTGTTGATTCGATAATGGTTGAATTAGAAAAACCATTGACTGAGCCCCAAGTATCCTATGTATGTCAACAAATGACCAAAGGCCTTACTTTTTTACATAAATCGAAAATAATTCATCGAGATTTAAAAGCTGGAAATGTTCTACTGACTATGGCTGGTGGTGTTAAAATTGGTAATATTTTTTATGATATAAATTATCTTTAAAATATTAAGATATTTGCGCACAAAAGTATGAGACAACTTAATTTTATAAATATTTATTTTTAAAGAGAAAAAAATTTTCTTTAAAAAAAAAAAAAAAAGAGCAATGTTGCAATTAAAAATTAATTTGTAGAAAATTTTAAATTATTTTATTTCTTAGCTGAAGAAATAAAAATTTTTCTCTTATTAATTGAAGTTATACTTCTTTTGGCGCGTTTGGATTCTTCTCATTATATATTCATTTATGGTCATTACACATGTATAAAATATAATGCAATAATGAGATGAATTTATGATTAAATTATCGTTTTAAAATACGAGACATGTTATTACATTTACCATGAACTAAATTCTCTTTTTGTACAATAGTAATTTAAATATTTATTAATATAATTTTTTATATTCATCTTTTAGCTGACTTTGGTGTATCCGCAAAGAATAAACATACGCTGCAGAAACATGATACTTTTATTGGTACGCCTTATTGGATGGCTCCGGAAGTTGTTTTATGTGAAACATTTCGTGATAATCCTTATGACTTCAAAGTAATTATTATTAAAAAAAAAATTAAACAAATTTATCTCGTTACTAATGCCAAAAGGGCGGAATACAACATCTACGCCCTTTTGGCTCTGCAGAGCCAAAGGGGGGCATAAAAAAAATTTTTTTTCTCTCCAACTACACGGAAAGAACAAAATTACACTGCATATCCTTCCATATTATACTCAGTGTAATCTGTGGTGAAAAAAAATTTCAGATAATATCAAATATAATCCAAATTATACTAAATTATTTTTGTATTATACTCAGTGTAATCTCCGATTTGACCAAGTAATTTTTCTGGTTATACCGCGTTAGATTACACTGGACATAATCCGAAAAAATATCCCGTATAGTTTGAATTATACTCAGTCGAATCTTGGATTATATAATTTTTTCAAAAATTGTGATATTCAACTTTGTTTTTTAATTTATAAATTTTTTTGAAAATTTAAAATATTTACAAACATTTAATTTTAATAATTTTATAATTTTGTTTGTAAATTTATACCTTTATAATATAATAAATCGCGTTACTAATGCCAAAAGAGCGCACCTCAACATCTACGCGCTTTTGGCTCTGCAGAGCCAAAAAGGCATGTAAAAAAATTTTTTTTCACTCCAACTAATTTAAAAATGTTTGTAATATTTAGATCTGTAAGAAAAATTAATAAAAAAAATTTTTGTATACGCCTTTTTGGCTCTAAGACAAAAAAATTCTTAAGCCAAAAGGACGTATCATTTTTTTTTTTTAATCATAATTAATTATTAGGCTCAAAAAAAAAAAAAAGTTATAAAACTGGTAAAAATAATGACTCTTCTACTCATTTTATTTAAAGAGAATATGTATTTGATTAAAGAAGCAACTAAAATATGAATTTAGCTCGGCACTACTCCGATGCCGTCTCCATTATCATTATTTTTTGCTTCTGAAAGTAAAAAATAAAAAATATATATTGCTTGTAAATCTAAACTTTGAAAAAATACTTTCATCTGATATGATTTTGTAATTTGCACAATTGAACATAATTTATTACATTTTATCAGCGGAGACATTATTGGGTCAATAAAAATGAAAATTTTGTAATCGAGTCAAATACATTTTTTTCAAATAGAACGTAACTATTTTTATGATTTTTTTTTTAAATTGAAATCCATATTCTTCTTAAATAAAATGAGTTTAAAATTCATTATTTTTTTTTTTTTTTTTTTTTTTTTTTTTTTTTTTTTTTTTAAGGCTGATAATTAATTATGATTAAAAAAAAAAAAGATACTCCCTTTTGGCTTTAGAATTTTATTTTGTCTTAAAGCCAAAAGGGCGTATACAAAAAAAATTTTTTTATTCACTTTTATGACAGATTTGAATGTTATAAACATTTTTAGATTGGTTGGAGGAAAAAAATTTTTTTCATACGCCCTTTTGGCTGCAGTAACGCGTTATTTATTATAAAGAATTTAATTAAAATAAATAAATAAAAATTTTAGGTCGACATTTGGTCACTTGGAATCACGCTTATAGAATTTGCTCAAATGGAACCACCAAATCATGAAATGTCACCAATGCGAGTACTTTTAAAAATTCAAAAAAGCGATCCACCAAAGCTGGAGCAGCCTGGAAAATGGAGTAAAGAGTTCAATGATTTTATTGCTAAAGCATTGATAAAAGATCCTCAGACACGACCAACAGCAGATGAACTTCTCAAGCATCCATTTATTAATCGCACACTTGATTCCAAGCCCATTCGGGACCTACTCTTAGAGTATAAAGCTGATGTTGTTGAAGAAGAGCTTGTTGATGAGGAAGCTGAAGTGAGTTTTTTTTTCTTTTACTTTTTTTTCACTACAACAAATAGTGATAATAAATTAGCTATCCTTGGAATTAAAATATCAACTCCTCGCACGTTTTTTTTTAATACGTAATTTCAAAATAGAAATTAATCATTTATGCAACTTGAGTCTCCCAATCGTTTAAATATTTATAGTATAACTGTACTCAGAAATAATGGACGTTATGAGTAAAACTCGGAAAAATTATCTGTCAATAGTAACGCTAATAATTTATTCATAATCCAGAGAATTAAATGTTTTATTGTTGATTTTTAATTAACTTTTGAGTTATTATTAAAAACATAAATGACTGAAGAAAAAAATTATTAATGTTAATTATTGATTTAATGAAAAAAAAAAAAAAATATATATATATATACTGGAGAAAACCAGTCATTATAAAACAATTAGATTGTGTGAAGCATGAAATGATAAAATGAAATATTTTATTTAAGATCAAGCAGAAAAAATTTCAAAGATTTAAGATGAGAGAAGAAAGGATTAGAAATTTTGGATAAAATTATATTTATGAATAAATTATTAGATTTTTATCATAAAAATATTATTATTATTTTAAAATTTAATGTTCTGAGAGTGGCACAAAATATTGAATATTTTTTTTTTGCAAGTTTCTTATGAAAATATGTAAATTTGTTATGTTTTAAAAACTCTCTTTAAAGATCAGCTCGATCAAAAATTTTTTAGGGTTTTTTCAAAATTTTTTTAAATCTTGAAAATTATATTTTTTAGCTTTTAACTTTTTTTCGTGTATTTTTTTTTTTTCTGAAAAATTAAGTTTATTACAGTAAAAAAAAAAAAAATAATCATAAGTTGGTTTTAAAAACTATTATGCTACACACAATTTTTTTTATAATTCTTATTTTTTGTTTGGGTTGAAAGATTGTAATTTTTATATAAAATTTAATTAAAATTCTGTAATTTTTTTTTTGTTCTAAAAATTTAAGTCAAAATTTTTATTTCTAAAATTCGCTCAAAATTTTTTTAGCTTTAAAAAATTTTGAACAAAAATTAGTTAATTAAAACACTAGTAATAATTTTTTTTTTAACTTTTTTTTTTTTTTTTTAATAAAATTTTTAAGCTAGATATTAAAACATAAATTACTATTCAAGATATAAAACTTTTCTACGTACATTATAAATTATCAAATAAAAAGTATGATGTAATAAAAGTTAGTATCTAGATCAGTAAAAAATTTATAAAGAAAAAAGTTTTCAGTCTTTTATGGTCTAACTTGTATGACTATTTTAAAATTACTGTTTTTTTTTTTTAAATTTTCAAAATTAAATTTTCAAAGTATTTTTATAAAATATAATAACAGTTGTAATTGCCGTGAAAAATAAAAAATTAAACTTTAAACATTTAAAAATAAATAAAATAATGAGAATCACTGTAGTTTTTTATCGAGCCGTGTACCAGTGACACGAGAAGTATCGCGAACAGCTGGCTCGCTGGTACGAGCCCTTTTTTTTCCTTTGAAAGATCAGGCGCGAGCTCGATTCCATGCTCGGTCAACCATTAATTTTTATATAAGAAATAATAATTTAATAATAAAAAATGATTATTACAAATGTACTAATATTGAGCATAAAATAAAATATTTTCTTATAATTCACCCTCATTTCAGTATTTTTTTTATTCATGAAACCTTTTACGTTCCTTCCATTATTATTACATGTAATTATTTTAAATCCCTCTCCTATTTGCGCGTCAAAGGGACTTTGAATCGAAAGTTAGAGGGAAAAAAATGAGGATAAATATTTACGCAATTAAAAGTGTTAAAAGTAATTAAAATAAAAATATTTATATGAAACATAACAAAGTTGATGGAGAGAGGATTGTTTCCAAGCGAAACTCGTTGAAGAGGAATAAGTAATGAAATTGTTTCAGTGAGCTTATACATTGAGAAGACAAGTAAGTGGGGGGGTGGTTGGGGGAGAGATACGAACCGAATAGCATAGTTATCGAGTTTGCGATTCTCTGACGTGGAATGTAGCTGTGTAGGAGCGAGCACGCATTTGAGTCGCGAGAGATTGGATTGCAGCAACTGGAAGAAAAGAGGATCTCTATATATCTTTCCCTGTGCTCTCTGCTAGTACGTATATAGACACCGAGCACTCAGTGCTGCTCTCTTTCCTTTCTGCCATCCTCCACCCACTTTTTAGCGCTCTCCGGTCGGGTTCACCCCCAACAACCCCAAACTCCTACCACCTACCAACCGCCCTCTACCTCGTCGCCTGTATTCCGCTCCCTAAGAACGCTGGTGTTCTGGGTGAGCCTGTCGGCGCTCGTTGTCTCGTTGCCAACCCGATTATTGTCGCCAGCCATCTCGTAAAATAATTACCCTGCCGTGATAACGAAAAGGATGACAGATGCTCACTCTAGCGCTAGTCCTCCTTTTATACATTTTATGTCTATATTTACTCTCCACTCTTTCAAACGAGGTATACGTCTACGTGTACTGTACGTCCATACTGTTTTATAACGTTAAATGAATTAAGACAATAAACGACCGAGTGACTTTATTAAAGATAAACAGGCGCAATATTTGCGCTTTGTTTTCCAAAGCTACTGTTCAAATTCTATGATTTGTTTAATTATTTGTTCATTAGATTTTCTTTTGACAGTAAATAAGTTTAACTTTTAAGTTAAAAATTTTCTTGCACAGAAAATAAAACTTATTTGAATCAAGTAAATAATTTTAAAGAAGAACTTTATCATTTTGATTTGAGTAAAAAAATTCTTAAACTAAGAAATTTCTCTTGGTTTAAGTAAATTTTTTTCTTTTGATTCACATTAAATTTTTTATCATTGTATTTAAAATAAAAAAAAAATTTTTTTTTTTTTAAAACTTAAAATATTATTTTATTCAAAGAATATTATGCAAAAAAAATTTTAGCAATCTTTTTGTGTGAAATTATTCACACAACGGGACAGACAGAAAATATTAAACAAAATTTACGACAATAGGATTCAATACATAGAAATATGGGACCAAGTTGTTTTATCAATGCGGTGTCTATTTTCGGCGTTGGCATGAGGCATGAGGCATGACATTGTGGATTATTTTTATATTTAAAATGGATTTTAGCACAGTGGGACTGCCGGGCGATAATAAACGTTATAAATCGTAATGCCGGAAAAATGCGTACGGTAAAAATGAGGATGTGTATTTATTCGGTATGCCGGAGGGAGGATTTTAAGGACGATAACGTGTGTGGGTGTGTGCAAAATGCACTACGTTGAATAAAATAAAAAAAAAAAAAAAAAAAAAATGTACTTTAGTTAAGATTTCAAACTAGGTCTTGAACGAAGGAAGGAAGGGGAAGGAAAAAAAATCGGAATTGAAAAAAAAAAATGAAAATTAGATTTCTGGCAGAGGCTTTTACAAAATAATGAAAAATTTTGCGGCACTTTTTTTTTTAAATAGGTGTACTTGAGAAAAAAAAATCCTTCGTCCTAAACCTTGTAAATTATATCTCGAAGAACTGCCTAAAATTTCATCAAGATCGGTTGAGTGGTTCTCGAGAAATCTTGGGTACCATTTTTGACAACATATTTCTGAGAAAAAAGCGTTTAAAGTTTTGAGTTTCAATACAACAGCGTCTTTTTAAAACTGTATCTCTGAAACTATTATTCGGATCAATTTGAAATTTTAGGACAATATTCTAGAGATGTATAATTTAATAAAACAAAAAAAAAGTCAATTTTTTAAAACCGTGAAACTTATGTAACCTCTTAATTTACAACAATGTTATCAATAAGATAAAAAAAAATGAAATTCAGCAAACTATTTTTTTACACAGTAAAAAATTTTGCGTCATTGCGTCAAAAAATTTTGTTTCTAATAGCTTAAATCAGGATAAAGTAGACCACAAATTCTTTTATGTTTTTCTTTTAATTTATTTCAATTTACAACGTTTCGTCAGCTTAATTCTGACTTCATCAGGTAAACCTATGTGTCAGAAATAGAATAAAATTAATTAAGATAATCAACCCAAATTATTAACAATATCAAAATAAAAATAATTAATACCTTGAAATACTTTTAACAAAAACACATAGTCACATGATATTCAATACTACGTTTAACATAAAACCAATATATACATAAGTCATGGTTAAGAAATATTTTTTTAAAAAATTGTCAAAATCCTGGGAGGTTATTATTAGTAACTGTCTAATTATTAATTAATAACGTTTAGATATTTATGCTGGAAACGGAATCTTTATTTAATTAAATATTATCAGGATTTTGACAGGTTTTATGTTAAACGTAGTATTGAATTTCATGTGACTATGTGTTTTTGTTAAAAGTATTTCAAGGTATTAATTATTTTTATTTTGATATTGTTAATAATTTGGGTTGATTATCTTAATTAATTTTATTCTATTTCTGACACATAGGTTACCTGATGAAGTCAGAATTAAGCTGACGAAACGTTGTAAATTGAAATAAATTAAAAGAAAAACATAAAAGAATTTGTGGTCTACTTTATCCTGATTTAAGCTCTTAGAAATTTATATTATTTAGACCTGATCTAACAAATAAAAAAAATTTTGTGTTAAATATTTAACACTTTTATGTGTAAATTTAACATTTTTTATATTAAATTAACACAAAAATTTTTTGACGCATTGACGCAAATTTTTTTTACTATGCAAAGTGTAAAAATGATAACTTTTACTAAAATGATAATTTTTTTTGTTCAACAGAGCTCAAGAAAAAATACCAGAAAGTCAAAAACCCGAAAAACAACGTAGCAATAAAAACTTGGAAGCAAAACGTCGATCAGTGGAAGAAAAACTGACAGCAGTTTTAGAAAAGCGTATTTCAATGGTATCAGACAAGTACCAACCTCCGATTGTAATCGACAAAAATGCAAAAGCAAGTTCTGTAGAAAACATAAAATCAGACTATGAGCAGCCTCCAAAGGCTGAATTAACAAAGAGCCGTAGTATTGATTCCTCAAGATTAGATTCTTCGGACAGTAAATTCGCTCCTGAATTCCCGAGTCCATTTTCTCAAGACCGTGATTTATCAACAGTCGACAGTTCGAATCGTGATTCAAATCTTGTTTCCGTAATAACGTCAACTCCAAACCGCAACGTCGGAAACCGGAGCACCTCGAGAAGAGACAGCGGTGACGTAGTAGTTATAACAGGAAAATCTCTAGACCTGGACGTTCGATCATCATCATCGACGACTGTCCGGATAACATCTGAATCTCCAGATTTATCTAATAGCTTAGCATCTAACATAAGTCAAGTGACTGTTGTAACGACTCACCCACCGGTTTTGATAGACGCAACGTCTACGCCTCCGCCTTTGCGACCTCCGTCATCAGAAGTGGTGATTGTCGCCAATGAAACAAACAAAACTCAAGTAAACGAAAGCTCAACCGACGATGATGGCTTTACAAGCCTTGATTCACTGGAATATACGCCTCAAGAACAGCCGATTGTTGTTACAGAAGTTTCCAAGCAAATTGGAAAAAAATTGGATGAATCCGAGGTGGTCATTGTTAGCCCGATTGTCGATGAACTTCAGGATACTAGTCATGTATCTGTGGTGACTGTTGGCGATGAAAAAGAGCAGGTTAAAGACTCATCGATCGTTGGAACCAAGAACATCATTAAATCTGGACCAGCTTACGGTAATTTAAGTTATAATAAATCTACACGGAAAAAAATTCACTCGGATTTTGGTTGATTTTCATAGTTTCAAACAGTAAAGCGGACATCGGGGTGGCAAAAATATAAATATTACAGAACTTAATATAGAACTCTGACAAAAATATTTTAAAGCCAAAAGGGCGTATCATTTTTTTTTAAGGAGGTCTTTTCGCCATCAATGATAATTAAAAATATTAGATTATGCATAAAATTAATAAATTTCTATTCGATTTTATTGATATATTAACAAAAAAAATTGATTACCACAATTTTCACAAATTTTAGAAATTTTCAAAAAAATTTATAAATTAAAAAAGAAAAAGGTTGAATATCACAATTTTTGAAAAAATCATATAATCCAAGATTCTACTGAGTATAATTCAAATTATACGGGATATTTTTTCGGATTATATCCAGTGTAATCTAACGCGGTATAACCAGAAAAATTACTTGGTCAAATCGGAGATTACACTGAGTATAATACAAAAATAATTTAGTAAAATTTGAATTATATTTGATATTATCTGAAATTTTTTTTCACCACAGATTACACTGAGTATAATATGGGAGGATATGCAGTGTAATTTTGTTCTTTCCGTGTTTTTTTTAACATTTTAGATATTCACACAGCGAATAATACTGTTTGAAATATTATTTTTTTTTTCATGTAAAAAATAAATTGTATCATTTAAATGATAAATATTAAATAGTGATAATTAAAATCACGATTTTACTGTTTGAAATAGTAATTTTTAACATTTGATCATTACTTATGACAAACCGACTATTATTTATTACAGTTTACTTTTTTCCATGTAGCGAAAAAACTAAAAATTCAATAATTATTGCAGGTACCACCGTGGAGTCCTCGGAAATTGATGAAGCAAATGGTAGTTTGAAAAAGATGAATGGTATTTCCAGCAAACCAAAAGAATTGAAAACAAAACGAATCTCATCGGAATGTTACGACGGCTCGAGATCTCACAGCGACTCGAGTTCTACCCGGTCTCATACACCTAATAAAAGTATCGATCGTTCGGATGCAGAGTCTATTTCAACGACAATAAGTCAAGACAGTCGCGGGTCTAATAAAGAAAATCACACAGAATCTCGTCAATCGGAAGAAGTTGACACTGTTGTACTGAGACGTAAACCTGAGTACACTAGAGAAGTAACACGTACAAGAACGAAAGAAGACATACAATTGATGAATTTAAAGAAGAAAACACGAAAGAGAACGCGTAAATTTGAAATTGACGGTATTGTTGTCACAACAACAACTTCTAAAGTTATTTATGGTGACGATGAAAACGGACGTGTGTATGACGATCAAATATTCCGTAAGCAAGAATTGAGAGAACTTAAAATGCTGCAAAAAATGGAACAAAAGCAGTTCCAAGATTTGACGCAAAAAGCTCAATTTACAAAAGATCAACAGGAAAGAAAATTCGAGCAAGAGAGACAAATGTTGGAGCGTAATGCGGATACTGATTTGGAAAGTTTGGCTAAAAATCAGCGACAACAAATAGAACGTGCTGAAGCTCAACAGGAGGCGGATCTACGTTTGTCTTCCCGGAAAATACGCGGTGAGCAAGATCGAGAATTGAAACAATTTCGTGAGGGTTTGAAGCAAGAGCTAAGACTTTTAAAACAAGAAGTTGATTTAATGCCAAAGGAAAAACGAAAGAATGCATTTAAAGCTAAAAAAGAAAAATTAGAAGCTGAGCATGAAGAAAGGGAAAAAATTTATGTTGAAAAATTACATGAAAATCATGATAGTACATTAAGAAGATTATCTGATTCTCATCGTGAAAAAATAGCGTTAATGGAACGGCAATTTTTACAACAAAAGCAACAACTTATGCGAGCTCGTGAGTCTGCTATTTGGGAATTAGAAGAACGGCAGATTCATGAAAAACAACAATTATTAAAAAAACAATTAAAAGATATATTTTTTTTACAACGACATCAAATGCTTATAAGGCACGATAAAGAGTTGGAACAAATGAAACGGATGAATTTAAGGAAAGAAGAAGAATTGATTAAACGACAAACGGTTGAACGAAGAAATTTACCCAAGAGAATTCGTAATGAAATGAAAGCTAGGGAAATGATGTTTAGAGAATCTATGAGAATTTCTATTTCAACTACTCTCACTCCAGATCCAGATGCCGAGAGAGAAAAACTTAAAAAATTTCAAGAAAATGAGAAAAAACGGTATCGCGCTGAACAACAGAGATTTGAGCTTAAGCACGCGAGGCAGTTGGAAGAAATGCGAGCCCAAAGTGATGCTACTATTAAAGAGCTTGAGCAGTTGCAAAATGAGAAAAGGAAGATGCTGATGGAGCATGAAACAATGAAACTTAAAGAGCAGGAGGAAACTTATACTAAAGAGCTCAGGGAGTGGAAAGCTCTGTTGAAACCTCGAAAGCAGGTATAATATAAATATGTCCATTTATTTCTTCTTTATTTTTATTTAAAGCCATTTTTTTATTTTTTTTTTTTATGCAGAATCATTTTTATTCGCACTCTTAATTACTTTATCTTTACATTTTTTAAAATTACTCAAAAATAGGCTGTCGTTTATGACGTGATCTGTAGCCCCCGAGTCGGCTATGAACGTAATATATTTCTCGTTTTGACTCTTACCTCCATCATCTTCCTCATCCCCTCTTACTCTCCTAAGTCTTTCCTTTCCATGTTGATCTCTATTATTGTTAACGCTCTTATAATTATTGTAATTACTCTTAGTGTTTTTGGTACTCTTATTATTTTTATTACTCTTAACCTCTTTCTGTTCATTTTTCTCTAGCCCTCTACCTCTATACTGATTTTTATTATATTCAGTTTTATCATGCTTTCTAAAATCTTTACCTCTAAAAGTATTACCTTCGCGTTTCCTGAAACGATCAGGATACTTCTCGTGATCACTGGCTTTGTGGTCCGTCATTTTCTTGCACTTGTAGCAATCCCACATGCCCTTTTCTTTCCAAGGGCACTGTTGTTCCCAGTGTCCAGATCCCGAACATCTATGACACCTGTCTTCTCTGCCTCGGCTCCCTGAGTTGACTCTATTTGCTTTGATGTTTGGATCATCTTGCTCGTTCTTCCTCTCGGCTTCCAGCTGTGAAATAAACGATTTAATTTCTTCTAGTGTCATTTCTTTTGAATTTGTTCTCTTAATCAAATCCGCGTCTCTTAATTGTGGGATTACTGGAGTCACTGCTTGGTAAAAAGCTGATCTCATCTCCTGTTTTGTTAATTCTAGGCCCTCGCCACAAGTCTCGTACTCTCTAATTATCGCGTCAAATCTCTCACAAAACTCGTTTACTGACTCATTTTTATTCATTTTTAACGCGTACAATTTTTTCCGAACTGACGTTGCTGTGACATTAGATTCATCTCTTCTTTGCCTAATTAATTTTTTCAAAATTTCTTTGGGTTCGGTGATATTCAAGATTCTCTTGTGGTAGTACTCGTCAATGTGATTTATTATTATGTCTCTAACAAGAATTTTTCTCTTTTCTATTACTATCTCTGATAAATTTTTGTTACTCGACGCGTTTGACTCTAATACTTCTAATAAATCGTGACTCATTAACTCGGATTTTAAATAATCGTACCAGATATCGAAATTGACTTTTTGTGTCAACTAATAATCTCTCTTAATGTTAATTTTCGCGCTCAACTCTTTTTCCTCTATGCTTTTTCTCATTAACTCTAACTCTTTATTGACTCTACATTCTTGACCTTCATCGAATTTCGCCTTTTTACTATTTTCATTTCCCATTTCCGCATTTTCAAGTGGTCTCTTTTGACTAGAGTGAACAGAAATTGGTGTTACCTCAGATTTATTAGCTCGATCTCTCTTTGTCTCTAACTCTTTGTCCGTGAAGTTGCACAGCATTTGCACCATCTTCATACTCTCCTTCATCAGGTCGTTAAGCTTGTCGGTGGTTCTCTCCATTGCTGTAGCACATGCCAACATGGCATTTGTTTGCTTGTTCACCATTACAAGGTGATTTGCAAAGCTCTCTTTTATCAATGGTTCCACTACAACGTTTCCGATGATTTTGGGCTTTGTTCCCACAGTAAACTTCTCCTCAACCTCTGTCTTGTCCTCGACTCCATTCTCGTTGTTATTCTCTTTGTTATTCTCTTTCATATTCTCTTTGGTATCTGTAAAATTAAACTCAATTAGTGTCTGGATTTTACTCTCTCTCATTCTCTAGTTGAGGCCTCCTCTAACTCTAAATAATATTGGGTATATCTATCCTCTATTCTCTAAGTTCTCTTAACCAATATTATCAACATCTAAACTCTTACATTTTACAGATTTACTCTAATTACGATTAATTGATGGTCGGAAATTAATTGTATAAAGATAACTTACTTTTTTCTTGTGTCTCATCTATTTCTCTAGTGTTTTCCAGTTTTTCTGGACTCTCATCTCTCTTTTGCTCGTGGATATCCGCTACGGTCTCGATCTTGTTTAGGTCTTCTTCCTTTGGTTCCTCTTTCTCTCTCTTTTCAGAAGAACTTTTGGCTCGTTCCATCTCTTCTCTTTCCTTTTTAGCTTTCATTTTTTTCTCTTGACATATTTTACTCATCTTATAGAAGTAGCGGATAGCCTGTACTTCATCTGTCTCTCGTTCCTCGTCATGAATCTCTTTGAGGTTATCTTTAGTTTCCTCCTCCATCTTATTTCAGGCTTTTGAAACAAATAAAATTTTATTTATTCTCTAAATTATTTTTACTTAATAATCTATAGTTTTGTATTTAACTCTATTCTCTTTAAAATCTCTTTTACTCTAACACCTGACACTTATTTATTATTTGTTTCGTGCTTCTGAATCATAGTATCTGTACAACAGCTTACTCTGATCCGAAGCTGGACTGAGAGTCTTCACGCAGTGCCACCTCGGACTCGCACACCTATTACAGGGCATTTTTCCACGCACGGCAATGGAAACTTCCCCGTAGTCGGTTGATCACGCACGAGTACCGGGACACATACGCAGATTCTTCACTGTCCCTAGCTAACGATTTGACGACACCGCACAGCAAGTGTCGTCTCATCGTCGCCCTGAAATATTTCATTTGTATTTTCATAACAAATGATTAAGATCGAAAAAAAATATTTCTTTTATTTACTCTTACATTTACATCGGTACATATGCATACTCACATACATATATATAGTTACAAGACTATACATATATATACTCATTTTATTTATTTTATTTTCTTCAGTTAGAAAATAAAATATTCTTCAGTTCTTGGAACTGCTCGGGACACGCTCGGCTTCGACGGGCCTCGACAGGCTCGAGCCGGCCTTCCCGCTGCTTGCGAGCGTTCACGCTCTCGCCATGCCGGGTCTGCCGCGCCTGCGCTGAGCGTTCTTATGTTCATCTTTTTCATACGTATATATACGTCTCTACATTACACATCTATTTTCTCTAATTCATCTAATTATTACATGTACATGTTTTGTAATTGATCTCTAATGTTTAACTCTAGTTGAATTATTTTCACCTGACTTGTAATTGTAAATTGAAGCTTACCTTTGTTTTTCCTGTACTTCTCTAACTCAAAGACTCTTTTGTTTTCAACAGAAAAACTCACTATTTCACTTTGATGAATGTTTATCAGATTACAGCGCAGTTAAGCGTGCACTAGGACCGATAACCTGTTAGAATATTAGGTCAGGTGAAGGGTTATTATCAATAACAATAACACTTGATGTTTAATTTAATAATGCAACTCGTAATATATTCTTTTACTCTTATACATAGGTACGTGGTACGTAAAGGGCAAGCGTCCAAGCTCAAGTGACGACTCAAGGCCCTGAGAGCGCTCGCATGCGCGCGCAACTCCCCTCAATCTCTCCCCGCTCCACGTCCTGACAAAGCCTCTCTCATAATATGAAAATTTAAAAGTGATTCTAAAAGATAGTGCTGAATTGATTTGTGAGAAAAATAATAACTGAATTGTTATAAAATAAAAACATGGTTTATTGTTAAGTAAAAAAATGTTATTTAAAAGTACGTTGGTGGTGATAAAAAAAAAGAGTGTTATAACAATAAAAAAAAAAAATTGTATATAAAATATTGACGACCATAAACTTTGCGAGTAAAAAAAAGTAAATGATTTGTAAATTTTATCGTAAAAAAATTATGTTTATAAATAGAGCAGATGCGAATTTGAAGTCGAGAATTGAAAAGTTGATTATTATTTAAAAGTCGCTCTTGAAAGAAAAGAAAAGAGCTGTGAGAAATCGCAGGTTCTTTGTGACTCAATAAATATTGCTTAATAATGAGTAATCTTTGGTGTAATTGAAATACCAGATAAAAATTTGTGAAAATCAACTAGTATTAGTAGGAGTGACTTTGTTCATTTATTCAAAATAATACGAACAGTCAGAAGTGATTCTGAAAGTCAGTGTTGAGTTGCTGTGCGAAAATAAAACAGTTATATAAAAAAAAACATCGTCAATCGAATACGTAAATTCAATTGGGTATTCAATTATGACTGTGTTAAGAATGTTGCTCAATGTATATCTTTATAGAGAAGGATACTTAAAATTTTGTATCGTCATAAGAAATAGTTATAAAAAAAAAAAAAAGAAATTTCATTAAGCTTACTTTATAAATGAAATAAAAATTCAAAGTAGTTGTAATAACATTAAATGCACTAAACCAACTTTCACTCATCAGGTAAGACGTTTTTCAATACGATGTATCCAATAATCCAGGAAGAAATGATAAAGGAGAGTTTTCCATAAGTATAGAAATTAAAAAGTAGCAGAGCAGTTTATTGACAAACAATTTTTTTGTTTCAGGTATCCAATTTTCAAAGGACGTTTGCAGAGATGTAGAAATAAGGAGAAAACAGTATGCAGCCATTGAGAAGCTTGACGTATTTCCTCGAACACCAGCCGATGGACCGAGAAACCTTGACTGTTTCTCTTGTTACTAAGCTGGAATCCCAGTTTTCTATGTTTTCTGTTTTACTCTCTGTGTCTGGTCTCTTTGACTCTGAACTCTTTAAATCTTCTTCTCTAAATGATGACGTGGTGCTCTCTTTCTCCCTCCCAATCGCAGAATCTTTCGGTTTCCTTTCACTCTCTGCTCCCTCCCACTCTAATAATTTTTTGTCTTGAATGATTCTTTGCGATTGCTCTTTAATCTCGTCATCTTTCATCATTATAGCTCTGCAGCAGTAAACATCATATTCTATATCTTCGTCTGGCTTTTTGTTTAAATAATTTTTAACTCTAAAATTCAAAACCCAGTTTGGTTTTTCATATTCTCCCTCTAACACTATTTTATTAGTATTTTTCTCTATTACCTCTAAGTTTCTATCATTTCAATATATGTTAAATCCTGCGTCAGCTAATTTTCTTAGTGATAATAAATTCTCAAATACGTCTTTTGCGCTTATTACATTCGTTAGTTTAAATATATTATTCTCATCGCCATCTCTGTAGAGCAACAGATCGCCTTTTCCATCTATTACAATGTTTGCAGAATCATTTTTATTCGCACTCTTAATTACTTTATCTTTACATTTTTTAAAATTACTCAAAAATAGGCTGTCGTTTATGACGTGATCTGTAGCCCCCGAGTCGGCTATGAACGTAATATATTTCTCGTTTTGACTCTTACCTCCATCATCTTCCTCATCCCCTCTTACTCTCCTAAGTCTTTCCTTTCCATGTTGATCTCTATTATTGTTAACGCTCTTATAATTATTGTAATTACTCTTAGTGTTTTTGGTACTCTTATTATTTTTATTACTCTTAACCTCTTTCTGTTCATTTTTCTCTAGCCCTCTACCTCTATACTGATTTTTATTATATTCAGTTTTATCATGCTTTCTAAAATCTTTACCTCTAAAAGTATTACCTTCGCGTTTCCTGAAACGATCAGGATACTTCTCGTGATCACTGGCTTTGTGGTCCGTCATTTTCTTGCACTTGTAGCAATCCCACATGCCCTTTTCTTTCCAAGGGCACTGTTGTTCCCAGTGTCCAGATCCCGAACATCTATGACACCTGTCTTCTCTGCCTCGGCTCCCTGAGTTGACTCTATTTGCTTTGATGTTTGGATCATCTTGCTCGTTCTTCCTCTCGGCTTCCAGCTGTGAAATAAACGATTTAATTTCTTCTAGTGTCATTTCTTTTGAATTTGTTCTCTTAATCAAATCCGCGTCTCTTAATTGTGGGATTACTGGAGTCACTGCTTGGTAAAAAGCTGATCTCATCTCCTGTTTTGTTAATTCTAGGCCCTCGCCACAAGTCTCGTACTCTCTAATTATCGCGTCAAATCTCTCACAAAACTCGTTTACTGACTCATTTTTATTCATTTTTAACGCGTACAATTTTTTCCGAACTGACGTTGCTGTGACATTAGATTCATCTCTTCTTTGCCAAAAAAAACATCGTCAATCGAATACGTAAATTCAATTGGGTATTCAATTATGACTGTGTTAAGAATGTTGCTCAATGTATATCTTTATAGAGAAGGATACTTAAAATTTTGTATCGTCATAAGAAATAGTTATAAAAAAAAAAAAAAGAAATTTCATTAAGCTTACTTTATAAATGAAATAAAAATTCAAAGTAGTTGTAATAACATTAAATGCACTAAACCAACTTTCACTCATCAGGTAAGACGTTTTTCAATACGATGTATCCAATAATCCAGGAAGAAATGATAAAGGAGAGTTTTCCATAAGTATAGAAATTAAAAAGTAGCAGAGCAGTTTATTGACAAACAATTTTTTTGTTTCAGGTATCCAATTTTCAAAGGACGTTTGCAGAGATGTAGAAATAAGGAGAAAACAGTATGCAGCCATTGAGAAGCTTGACGTATTTCCTCGAACACCAGCCGATGGACCGAGTAAGTGTTGACAAGGTATTTTTTCTTAGTAAAACCTTAAAAATATTGAAATCAGGTAAAAATTATAAACTTCCGAATTATGTGAAAAATTGAATGTTAGAAAATCATTTTACCAAAGAACAAGTTGAGGGATTTGAAAATTATTGACAATGAGGGTGACAATCTAACATTTTGTGATTATTTGAGATTTAAGTGAAAATTGAATCAATTTTTTAGAAATGGAAAAAAGTATTTTATATTGCAAATTGTCGTGTTAAAAATAGATACATAATTATACTGAAATGAGTAAGCATTTGGAATTGATCAAATGCTTAATGCGAAAATAGTATAATGTATTGTTTTTAAAAAGAATACAATAAATAGAAATTTTACAAAGTAAAATGTAAAAGAGATATTAAAAATTTTTAATTATCAAATTAAAAGAAATATACTTATACAATAACAATGAACTGCTATAAAAAATTGAATAAAAGCCATGAAACAGGAAGTAACTAATGAAGTTTTTGATTGTCGCAGGTTCTCGGATTCCAACGTAATTTTTACAAGGAGGACATTTTCTAAAATTCTATATTCAATAACAGCCCTGGATAAAAGATTTATGTGGATTAATCATTGCCAGTTGATGAGCCTTAAAGTATCAACGAAAAGGTAACAATATAAAATTTTTAAATTCTTCTCAAGTAAGTGATTGTTAACATTAAAATTTGTACAAGAGTGGAAAAAAAATTAGGAAAATTCAATTTATACTTAGTAATAAGGTAAAAGCCCCAATAGCTACTCATATACCAGTACATGACTTTGAACATTTGCGCCAATTAAAAGAGTAATAAAAATAAAAAAAAAACTGTTAATGAAATTTAAGAATCATTTGCAATGTAAATTTTCTGGAAAAGAACGCTGAATGATATCAGTGTGGCTATCAACTCGGCAAAAAAAAATATATAAAAAATGTAATTCCATTGATAAAATAGTACAAAGTGTATAATTATGAGACTACAAAAATTTGGACCGCTTAAAAGAGAAATAAAATAAAAAAATTAGGAAAACGGTTGACCCTGAAGGCCATCCCTGCAACTTCCCGCCAATTCTATACCTAAACGCTTGAAATTGCACTTATGACGTTTTAGAGCTCTTCGAGCTCTTAAATACAATTTGTGTATTATTTTAAGCTCTCCGAGCTCAAAAAAATAGCTTCTGTATGCTTTGGAGCTCTTCGAGCTCAAAAGTTTGATAAAACACTATTTTTTTAATTTTCAAATCGCAATAACTTTTGAATGAATGAACCGATTTTCACGCGGTTGGCGGCATTCGACGCAGTTTTTTAAGTTTCATGAAAAAATTTTTGAGTTTATATCGACAGAGTGGAAAAATTCGGAGTAATTCCGAAAAAACGCTTTTTTCGGATTTCTTTCGTCAACGATAACTCACGAACGAATTAACCGATTTTGACCGGATTGGCGGCGATCGACGTGGTTTTTTGATGTTAAGAGCTGATTAGTTTAATTATATATAGTAATTGCTATAGAAGTACGTAGGATTTTTGCGATATATTAATTTTTGGCCAAATGGCGCACTTCTAAAGTGAAAAGTGACAAACTTGCCTGAAAAATTGTCAGATAATTGTTAATAACAAATGAACTACGCAATATAAAAAAAAATCCTACGTACTTCCATAGACAATGTATATTTCAAGATATTTTCAAAATTTCAAGTTAATCGGTTGAAAATTGCTTGAGTTACGAGTCCGGCCAACTTGAAAAATACAGTATTGAGATAAACGCGTTTAAAGTTTTGAGTAGTAGAAAATCATGAATAATTTCACAATACCTTTAATCTGCGATGCCTGCACCATACAATTGGCCTTCCAGATTATCTTCCTGCTCTTGCATTTCTTTTCTGCTTGATCTTGAAGCGATTCTTGCCTCTTTTACCCGGTCGGACAGCGATCTTTCTGCAAGCTTTATGCGCTGTTTGTCGATCTCCAGGCACATTTCGTAGCTGTTTGGGCCGATTTCCAAGTTCATTGCTTTGATTATATGCAAAATTGAAACAAACCCGTCATTGAACACACAAACTGCAATATCCGTGGCTACATCCACGATTGTTTTACCACTTGAAATAGATTTCGGGGCCAATGCCCACTGAGTGGAATTGAAGCTTTCATTATTGTTTTGTGTGTAACCACCGATGCACCGAGTTAGAAGATCTTCACTGGTCAGTTCTTCATAGATTGGTTTGATAGCTTCATAGACTTCAATTGCAAGAGCTGGCTTATGTTCATACTCAGCCAAAGTATTTGTAGCTTTAGCGCGTTGCCATGAGCACCATGAATCCTCTCCAATAGGACATTTGTCGTGCTGCGGTTTATCATCAGTAGATAATTTGTGATCCAGTGTAGCCCATATACTGCTTCTCATGTTCTCAACTGAATCACTGTTTCTACGAATCGCTAATCCATAATAAATAGATAGCTCGTCTATAAGTTTCCCAGTTAATTTGCCCCTTCCACCGAGACCTTTTGTCTTCTTTTTCAAATTACGTAGTCGCGTGCCCATTCGCTTTTGCACGTGATCTATGCACTCTTTCTTGAGTACTGTGAAATCCTCATACGGCTTAGCATCTGTAATACCTTTGAAAGTCTTAGAATCACCGTCACCAATGTAGTGAGTATATTTGAGCTGGTGCAAAGTTTCAGAGCGGCGAAACATCTCAACAACTGAATCGACTTCCATTTTTCCTGCCGATCCCTCGTGATTCACAGCGCATTCTTCTGCATGATTTTCTGCCCACTGCACATATTCTTCGGTATCTTTTTTTTTAGCCCAATATTCACACGCCTTACAGTTTTTTGATTTCACTACACAATCAACGATTTTTCCACTGTTATAGCCAATAAGAGTCGCTATCCCATACAAAGACGTAAATCCACGTTTTCTCCACGAGCCATCGCCTGATACTACAATTCCATTTTCTCCATTTTCAATAGATAGGGTTTTCTCTTCTTCCGCAGCTCTCATCATACTGTTCTTGCAAACTAGATTGATTGCAGAGCTCATTTTTTTGACAATCTTATCGTAAAATGAGTGAAAGGTAGGCCGAGGTAATTCCATAAATGCACAGAATTTTCTTATTCCGTGCCAACCAACTCCAAGCAATCGCATGGCAATTACGATTCTACGGTTGATTTCGTAGCCTTTCTCAACAAGTGGACAACTCGGTATCTCAGTCTTTTCACAATTCTCACAGGACATTACTAGTTTGAATCCCAAACCACGCTTACTGCTTTCAGTAAATTTCACTTCCGATTGGCATATCTTACAAACGACAGCGTTCGAAATAGCTGAAAATACTGCGATAAAGTTAATTATACGATATCCAAACGCTGGATCCACTTCAATATCATATAAATATTCCGATTGCTTTAGTTTTTTTGCCGACGTACTGGCATTCAAGTCGTCTGGTGCTTCTAGCTCATGTCGATTCAATGGTCTTCTTCGAGATATTTTTGGTCTCTTTCTATTGCAAAACGACGTTTTTAATCCTTTCTTCGCACTGTACACTACTTTATCACTCATTGTAAAAATTCAATAATTATACAGGGAAAAAGAAATGTAAGTTCACAGAAATATCGAGGAAAACAAGTGTTCGTCGACTAGCGTCCTTCTCAAATGCTTGGCTGTGCCCAACTAACTAAAAGAGACGTTCGACAAGGATAAACTCGTCTAGACTAGTCAGGAAATAATTATTTTCAATAACATCTGCCGTATACCTGCTCTAGTCCCCTAACGTACCTTCCCCCTAGCGCTCACAAAAGGAGCTCGCTGCGGGCCAGATAACCTTGTACTAAAATTCGAAAACCGAGTACCTAAGGGTTTTTCCCGGCCATAATCTTCTAGGACATCATTTTTGAGGTCCTAAGGGACCATTTGGAATTAAAAAAAAAAAATTAATTTTTCGAAAATTCTAGGGTGGCCTAAGGCCTTAAATAAATAAATTAGGGCTATCAAAATATATTATAAAATAAATTTTTATATTATATTTACGATAAACTTATTTGATACGTTATGCACTTCATAGAATTTTTGTCACATAAGATAGCAGCACAGCAGGCGGGAACTTTGAGGCGCACGGATATCACCAAAGTTAAGCAGCATCGAGCGTGGTTAGTAGTTGGATGGGTGACTGCTGGTATTACAGCCGTACAATTATATGTAATCATTTTTTTTTATTTTAATTCATTACAGGGAATTTCGCATGACTCTATCAAATACTACATCCATAAAATTGAGCAAAATAATTAATTAAACGTAACAATGGGCTTTCAGACCTGATCATGTCTGATCAGGCCAATTGATGCCTGATCAGGCATGGTCAATTTTCATGTCTGATCAGGCCTGAAGTCTCATGTCTGTTCATGTCTGATCAGGTCTGATCATTTTTTCCCGGGTAGATACACAATCTTCTGGTTTTCGTTTTATTTTATTAATTGTATGTAAACGACACTAAATTACCTAGCCATTCGCATTCAGTGTCTTACAATTCTCTCAAAGAATTAAAAAAAAAATTTAACTCAATTAATGCATTT
Source organism: Cotesia vestalis (assembly GCA_000956155.1). Classification (NCBI taxonomy): domain Eukaryota; kingdom Metazoa; phylum Arthropoda; class Insecta; order Hymenoptera; family Braconidae; genus Cotesia; species Cotesia vestalis. The sequence goes on along the minus strand of JZSA01003957.1, from coordinate 51,396 downwards.
TTTCGCAAGTTACAGTGTTTTCGGGGTTTTATACATGACGGACAGGAAATTTTTTTTTACCTATTTTGATGTTTTTTTCCGTTTATAATGCGCTAAATCAATTTTTAAAAAGTATGGAATTAATCTCCAATAAATAATCTTGACAATAGTATGCAAAATATCTTGATTCCGTAAATGAACAGGACTATAATAATAAAAATAGTTGCCGAAATGAGGCGAAAAAAATTTTTCGATCATGAAGCACTCTTTGATGCTTCGCATCATGAGTCGTGCAAAACGATGATATTATTATAACATCAATATATTATTAATCTGACTCTATAATTTTAGGCAAAATGTAAATGAAATTGACAAAAAATTTAATGTGACGTGAAAAAAGTATAATACGGTTTATGAAAAATCTTCAAAATAACTCTACTTTTATGAAATGATAACAATGAAGTATTTGACACAATTTATACGAAGCACATGCGCTTCTTTGTTATTAATAAAATAAAATTGTTGTTAATTATCGAATTTCAGGTTTAAAATTCTTAATTTTGATTTGTTATCTAAATTATTGGATCCTATTTCTTTTTTAAATTCAATTTCCCTCTAATTGCCGGCTCACCGGTATCTTAAATAATTACTACTCATAATAATACGAATAAAACAAAACTGTTAACTATTGATAAAGCTTAAAAAAAAGGTTTCGTCCCGAATGTGACTACTATCACATAATTGTTCGTGAATTCTCAAAGTCACTTTCTGCCTTAGACCTCCTGTTTTACAAATTTACATAGAAATATTTATACTTCATAACACTTGAGAACATTTATTTCACACAGAAACAAACAATAAAAATATAGTTACTAAGTGTATAAAAAATTATTTAGAATTTAGAACGATTTTTTCATATTAATATAAATATTTGCATCAGACGTTTTATAAAAAATTATCAACTCAGAAGCTCAATTCTTACTAAACAATAACACTCAAAAATAAATTTGTACTGTGAAAAAATTACGTTAAAAATTAATACCTCAAGTTAATTTTATAAGTATATATAAAGTTTTCTTGCAAATATAATTACCTAGGTGTACGAGTTTAAATAATCTTTGACACACGATATAGAGGACTCATCAGTAAGGCTATTAAAACGTGTGTTAGAAGTATAATTTTATAATAAGAAAATATTATCATGGATATCTTTGCCACGAAATTGTAATTAAAAAATAAATAGAATTAAAATATGTATTATAAAATAATTTTATGATACGAATGACAATTGTGAATTTCCTTCGCTTGTCATAAGACTTAATAATTGAGAGCAGTAGGAAATGGTAATAATTTTTTGTCATGTATTATGGCATAAAAATGTCTTCTCATTGCTAGTTTATCTTGAGAATAATGTATGGCACAAGGATCACCACCCAATGCAATAGTTGTTGCATATGCTGCAGCATATACTCCACATGTACTATCATCAGGCTGTCGAGTTACCAATTTGTAAGCTACTTTATTCTCTTTTCATTGTTGTGGATATCAAACTTGTAAATATTTTTTTTCAAGAGCAGACAATTCATCAAAACTCATTCTGTTCAAGCTATCATAAATAGCAACATACTCTCCATTAAAGTATAAACAACTCCAATATCGGAATCCCTCTGCTCCACCAATGATCACTAAATCATTAATAGAAGTTGATTGTTTCACGGGGTTCACAGCAGTAACTGGTAAGTCAGTCGTGAAATTTTTCTCTTCTATTATTATAATAATAAAAATCGAGAAATAGAAAGGTCACCCAATAAACTCAGATCAGTTAGAATATTATCTGCAAAATCTGTAATTGGTCGGTTTGCTACTAAATCCCGATAAACATTGACAGTATCTTCATCGTGATCATTCGTTGAAGAATTTACAGGGCCATTCTGAGCATTATTTGGTTGTTGTGTTTTTGTTGCTAATTTATCAGCATCTTTTTGAATTTTTTTTGCCTTAGCTTCAAGAGTAAATGCAGCTTCGTGAATAGGCATACTTCGTCTTATTCTGCTATCAACAATTTCATCCATTAAAGCTGAATAGTAAAATCTATTCAATTTATTCTCCATTTTATTCTTCCAAAAATCATCATTTCTACTAACTAACTCAGCAATTTTTAAGTGGCTTGGTGTATAAACAGCAACATAACAAAATTTTTTGTTAGTTACATGAAGCTGACCTTGGATTATGTAATAAAGTGGATGATTTTTGTTGATTTTGTTGGCAGCTTTTTTATCGAATAAATTATTCATATTTCGATTACTTTTCAATGCCGTTTCAACGTCAATTTGCTCATCATCAGATATATTAACAACAATAACTATCGAACCATCTTTAACAAGTCCGTCAGGCCTTGCGCATAAATAGAAACTTTCTAAATCATCAGAAACAAATATACCACAACGTTCAATTTTATTACTGATTTGGGATTCTAATAATTGGAGAGCTTTCACTCTATGGTTTTCCATAGATATCAATACATCGTCATCATACATGACAGGATTATATATATCATTGATGACGGGTATGCATGAAGTCGTTTCCAACATACGGCAAATTTTTCCAAACATGTAAGAAGGAATCATGTCTTTTTCATAACCATGTAGTACTCCGAATGGATGATTTCTTATTTCAGCTTCAAAAATATTTCGATTTCTTTGACGTTCACGGAGCTTGTCATTATGAAGAAATCGTATTAATTTTTTGTGACATATTATGTCATAATAATGCTTTCTCATTGCTATTTTATCTTGAGAATATTTTATGGTACACGGATCATCACCCAGTGCAATAGATGTGGCAAATGCTGCAGCATATACCCCACACGTACTATTATCAGGCTGCTGAGTTACCAATTTGACAATAACTTTATTCTCTTTTAACTGTTGTGGATATCGGACTTGCAGATATTTCTTTTCGAGACCAGACAATTTGTCAAAGCTTCTGTTCAAGCTATCATAAATAGCAACATAGTGTCCATCAAAGTACAAACAACTCCAATGTAGACAATTCTGTTCTCCACCAATGATCACTAAATCATTACTCGAAGCTGATTGTTTCAAAGGGTTCACAGCAGTTACTGGTAAATCAATCGTGAAATTTTTCTCTTCTAACAACAATAAAAATCGAGAAATAGAAAGGTCATCCAAAAAACTTTTGTCTTCTAGAATATTATCTGCAAAATCTTTAATTGGTCGGTTTACTACTAAAGCTCGATAATTATTGAGAGTTTCTTCATCGTGATCACTAGTTGATGAATTTACAGAACCATTTTGAGTATCGCTCGGTTGTTTTGCCTTTTTTGCTAATTTATCAGCATCTTTTTGACTCTTTTTTGCCCTAGCTTCAATAGTAAATGCAGCTTCACGGATAGGCATACTTCGTGCTAATCTGCTGTCAACAATTTCATCAATTAAAGCTGAATAGTAAAATTTATTCAACTTATTCTTTATTTTATTCTCCCAAAAATCATCATCTTTAGTAACTAATTCAGAAATTTTTAAATCATTTGATGTGAAAACAGCAAAATAACAAAATTTTCTGTTAGTTACATGAAGCTGACCTTGGATTATGTAATAAATCGGATGATTTTTGTTGATATTGTTAGCAGCTTTTTTATCGAATAAATTATTCATATTTCGATTATTTTTCAATGCTGTTTCAACGTCAATTTGCTCATCATCAGATAGATTAACAACAATAACTATCGAATCATCATTAATAAGTCCGTCAGGTCTTGCGCATAAATAGAAACTTTCTAGATCATCAGAAACAAATATACCACAACCTTCAATTTTATGACTGATTTTGGATTCTAATAATTGGAGAGCTTTCACTCTATGGTTTTCCATAGATAGCAATACATCGTCATCATACATGACAGGATTATATATATCATTGATGACTGGTATGCATGAAGTCGTTTCTAACATACGGCAAATTCTGCCAAACATGTAAGAAGGAATCATGTCTTTTTCATAACCGTGTGGTACTCCGAATGGATGATTTCTCGTTTCAACTTCAAGAATATTTCGATTTCTTTGACGTTCACGGAGCTTGTCATGATGATCTTCTTTGTATTGCTGATAGTTAATAGGGTCTGTTTCACAAAGATCAGGCTGAGCTGCATTGGAACCATAATCTTTATCAGGACCATGATACGTACGCCTATTTTTTTTCTGTTGTTTGTTAATTTCACGACACTTTGTATTAATCTGCCTTTGAGAATTTCGTTCTTTTTCCAATTTTACAATTCTTTCAGGAACACTTTTTTTGGCAAATTTATAGAATGTTGACAAGTGAGCACCGGAAGTAATTTGGTCAAGAGTGCCCATGTAAACTCTGTCATGAAATTCATCGGCACCACCGTATTGAATTCTTTTACCAGAGAGGTATTTTGCTAACACTCCATGATATTGCTCAATTTTATTGGTATTTAAAAAATGTAATAAATGCGTGGCGTTTTGACTCAGATCAGTGATGATTTTTTCAATACGCGAATACAAACCATATTCTTTTATTTTGGGTAAATGATTTGATTTAGATTTATCACACGACCATTCAGTAGGACACTGAGCATGGTCGCCAAAAACATGTAAAGGAGCAAGTAGTATATTTTTTCGCAATACTTCTGTATTTTCTTCGAAAATTTTCTCTTTTTCTGCTTTTGAAAGACTTTCAGATTCAAAATCTTTTCTTAAACGCTCAATATCCGCTGTAATTGTCCGACGAATTTGTAATCCACTGTATTTTATTCTATTGCGTACAGCAGCAGGAACTCGTCGATTCGGAACTCGAGCTTTTGCGGCTTCTCTAATTTTTGTTCCTACGGAACGAAATATATGAAAAGAACACTTGATTCTCTCTACTTCAATATTATACTTCTCATAAGGCTTCGATTCCTTCACTACTTTTAACGTAGAACTATCATCATCAGAAACCATTACAGAATAAATTATTCCATGAAGTTTTAAACTACGATTGAATAATATAGCTGTTGCATGTGGTTCCATGCTTGAGGAGCTTTTTTTTCTATCGTAATTCATGAAGCATTTATGAGCTGGCGGCTCACAATTACGGTTTTGATGAACACGGCAAGTATAACAATATTTATTAACTACTTCGACATCTAGGACACTGAGCATGGTCGCCAAAAACATGTAAAGGAGCAAGTAGTATATTTTTTCGCAATACTTCTGTATTTTCTTCGAAAATTTTCTCTTTTTCTGCTTTTGAAAGACTTTCAGATTCAAAATCTTTTCTTAAACGCTCAATATCCGCTGTAATTGTCCGACGAATTTGTAATCCACTGTATTTTATTCTATTGCGTACAGCAGCAGGAACTCGTCGATTCGGAACTCGAGCTTTTGCGGCTTCTCTAATTTTTGTTCCTACGGAACGAAATATATGAAAAGAACACTTGATTCTCTCTACTTCAATATTATACTTCTCATAAGGCTTCGATTCCTTCACTACTTTTAACGTAGAACTATCATCATCAGAAACCATTACAGAATAAATTATTCCATGAAGTTTTAAACTACGATTGAATAATATAGCTGTTGCATGTGGTTCCATGCTTGAGGAGCTTTTTTTTCTATCGTAATTCATGAAGCATTTATGAGCTGGTGGCTCACAATTACGGTTTTCATGGACACGGCAAGTATAACAATATTTATTAACTACTTCGACATCAATAACTTTCTGAGTAGCGCAACCAATAACTGCAACTGAAGCTCCAAGAGAATCGTGTTTGCCTCCTCTATAACTTCGTTTATCATAGAAGCCATCAGTTATAACTTTTACGAGAGGAATACCATCGGGGGTAACATCACCATTTTTAATGGCAATTTCGGCTTCTTCTAAGGCATTTTTGTGCATTTCTTCAGCAAGAACGTTTTGAAGAGGTTCAACTAGTTTCTTTCGATGTTTTTCGTAAGTTTTATTTGTAATGCACGGTATATCAAACACAGCCAAAATAGTCTGAAATGCTGCGAAAGAACTTGCAGAACCAATAACGCTTATGGCGGCAGTTTCATTGATATCGAATTTATTTTCTTGTTTTACTGAATTTGTCCAAAATGTAGCAATCATTTTACATTCGAGACACTTCCAGTACAATAAAGTATTCAAGCCGACATCTAACTTTCTAAAACAATGGAAGTTTTCCCCTCGTCTAGCACAATTAGGTAGATGATTCTTAGAATCACCTAACTTTGTAAACTCTTTTATAAAATGAGCGAGTTCAACTATTCGACAACCGCTTATAATAGACTCAATGTCTGTTGGTTGTTCGGAAGATGATGCTTCAGTATTATTTTGGACATCGTTATGGGGATCACAATTTTGCAATTGAGATGATGAATTTTCTGGGGTCTTTTCAGATTCTTGTTCCGAATCATTATCAACTGAATTTGATTCAACATCATCAAAATCGGGAACGCTGGATGAAAAAGAATATTCAGAAAATATATCATCATTGGCTTTGTCATGCACAAATTTATCAGAAGCTGTAAACTCAGAATCACTTGATATCTCTGATTGTTCGGAGTCTTCATGATCATTAATACTAATCTCAGATATACTACTCTCGGAGTTATCTAGACTTACTCGATCGGGACTATTCTCTCTTTCTGATCGCTTAGAATTGGTATCAACTACAGGTGATACAGTTAAGCTACTTTCGCTTTGTTTATGACTATGAGAAACTGTATTGCTATCATGAAATAAATCAAGTTTGGATTCATCAAGATCCGTAGATTCTTGACTAATCAATTCTTCTGATTGTTCAAAACAAACTTGATCATTATTAGTAACTATATTGTTACTCGAACTACTATTAGTCAAATTGCATGCATTCGAAGTTTTGTCGCTTTCATGGACTAATTCAAGTTCGGATTCATCAACACCCGTAGGTTCTTGACTACTCTTTTCCTCTGATTCCTCAGAATAAACTTGATGATTATCATTAACTATATTAAGATTATTACTAGAACTACTATTAGTCAAATTGCATGCATTCGAAGTTTTGTCGCTTTCATGGACTAATTCAAGTTCGGATTCATCAACACCCGTAGGTTCTTGACTACTCTTTTCCTCTGATTCCTCAGAATAAACTTGATGATTATCATTAACTATATTAAGATTATTACTAGAACTACTATTAGTCAAATTGCATGCATTCGAAGTTTTGTCGCTTTCATGGACTAATTCAAGTTCGGATTCATCAACACCCGTAGGTTCTTGACTACTCTTTTCCTCTGATTCCTCAGAATAAACTTGATGATTATCATTAACTATATTAAGATTATTACTAGAACTACTATTAGTCAAATTGCATGCATTCGAAGTTTTGTCGCTTTCATGGACTAATTCAAGTTCGGATTCATCAACACCCGTAGGTTCTTGACTACTCTTTTCCTCTGATTCCTCAGAATAAACTTGATGATTATCATTAACTATATTAAGATTATTACTAGAACTACTATTAGTCAAATTGCATGCATTCGAAGTTTTGTCGCTTTCATGGACTAATTCAAGTTCGGATTCATCAACACCCGTAGGTTCTTGACTACTCTTTTCCTCTGATTCCTCAGAATAAACTTGATGATTATCATTAACTATATTAAGATTATTACTAGAACTACTATTAGTCAAATTGCATGCATTCGAAGTTTTGTCGCTTTCATGGACTAATTCAAGTTCGTACACGGAAAAAAAATCCTATGAAAAATTACGATGGTAACATAGTAATCCAGGACTAGACTTTCAGTATGTTGATTTTTACGATGCTGCCGTCTACAGAATACAATTTGAATTATTGAAAATTACGATGTTATTTAGTAATTTTTTTTTTCCGTAAGAGCAAGTGAATAAGGACGCATACTATATGTTTTAATAAAAAAGAGACAGAGTCCAGTAGTTTGCGACGCCACCACGGAAAGATGACCAACTACTGTATGGAGAGTCTTATTATGTAACTGAACAGAGAGTATAGATATTCCCTCTGATGGCGTAAGGGGATAAACCTTGAGCCTGTGGCGGAGAGGATACCGGGTTCGACTCCTCAGTGACACAGGATTATTTTTTCGGTGAACTAAACTTCTTTTTCATTTGAGTGATAGAAATTTACGATGTTGCATCGTATAAATTATAATGTTTGAGTTCTGGTCCCGCACTACAATGTTTTATACTAAAAATTGCGATGTTACCATCGTAATTTTTCATAGGATTTTCTCTCCGTGTATTGACATTTTTAAAGATACAAGCTCATCCTGACATTACACTCATCAAGACCTTTCATTTCAGTACCCACATCAACTCTTCATATATTTATATATATTGTATACTAGCTGTTACCCGCCCGCTTTGCTGGGCACTTAGAATTGAATAGAATTGTATTTTTAGATGTAGACTTGAAATTTAATTGGAGTATTGTTCGAACTAGCACAGATTACAAATTCCGAAAAAATCGAATGTAAGTCACTGTTCACGTATTTTAGTTACCATAAAATATTGGTTACATTTATAAACTGTGAAACTCATGATGAAGATGGAATTGATAATAGAATGATTGAAAATAATTGAAAAACGGATCAAAATGACTCAACGATTATAAAATATTGTTTTCAGTGTTTTAATATGTGTATATCATCTAAATAATTGTTAAGTATTATGTATGTCGTACTCTAAGACACAGAGTTCAATAAAAATATTAGTTGGAGACCTAGTCTACTTTTATCATTTCCCATTATCATTCCCATTTTCTAAGTATAAAATTAAGATTGATGAAGCAATTTTTATACCCTTAATGGAATATTATTCCGAAAATTTTTAGTTAAATGTCTATAATGTGAAAAAAAGTTTCACTTTTACGGTGGTTTCATAAAACCACACAATCTTTTTTATTTCTTTTTTTTTCTTAAAAAAAACTTCAATAAATTTGACAACTATTCTCGCTCATCCCGTGAAGGGCCCAATTTTTTTTATATTTTTTTTATTTTATTGAAAAAAAAATTGTCAAATGTTCTAAAATAAAAAAATTTTTTTTTTCCAATTAAATAAAAAAAATATAAAAAAAAATCGGTTCTGCCCGGAATAAGCAGAAAAAGTTGTCAAATTAATTGAAATTTTTTTTTAGAAAAAAAATAAAAAAAAAAAAGTGACCAACTTTGGAAAAATAACGATTTTGCTCAAAAAAAACCGATTATATTATAGAATTTATCATATTTAATTCTTTTTGTGTATTTTTTCGACAAGTTCATTCAAAACAAAAATAAAAAAAAAAGGCACCCAAAGGTCAATGTCAAAGAAAGTTATGGCGATTTGAAAATAAAAAAGCCATTTTTTTCAGAAATTCAAAACTGTTTCTGGATTGGACAACAAAATTGGAAGAATTCTCAAAAATGGTTTTTAAATAATAGAAAATAATGATAAAGTTTCAGCTAAACCTAAAGGTGTCAAGTTCAAAAGTGGTCAATTTGGCATGGGATACCCCATATGTATACATGAAAAATGTATCAAAATGCATCTGGGTACTCAAATGAAAGCTGTTAGATGAGTATAACATCGGGAAGATCTTATATCTTAAAAAATGTTAAGAACTGACATTGATATCTTCTCATGTAATGATATTTTGTAAAGATATTATAGTAGAAGATCCGAATCTAAATCGACCTTCATCAAGTTGATAATTGAATCAAACTTATTTTATCATAAATTTCGTATATTAGAGAATATATAGAAAATGTGTTGACAACAGAAATCCTGGGCAGAATATTTTTAATTATTTTTTAAAAAATGATTTTTTATAAAATGTTGCATGATGACGATAATAATAGAATTTTATACTGGACTGAAAGTATGAAACACATAGAATGTGCAGTCGAAGGGTTGACTATTATTTACCTGGACGAACTACTGGGTTGACAGATGTAAACAGGTATGTCAATACTAGTTACTTTCACTGGACTTGATAATAGAAAAAATTTTATATCAGCATAAGCGCTGTTTAATTCTGGACACAATGACATAGGGTTAACTGCAAAAAACTTGGTCCTAATAGGGGTTGTCAAATTTTAAAGATTTTAATTTCAACGCGTCCGGAAATGAGTGACAGAGAGATCCGAGGTGAGTATACCGTGTGATAATAAAGGACCGAACATTGCTGTTGTGTCTGGTAGGATCGTAAATATAAGAAATGCTCATATAAGCGCATGCTCGGTACTTTCTGTGTGTGTGTGTGTGTGTGTGTGTGTGGGTGGGTGTGTGTGTGCTTCTGTGTGTTTCTGTGTGTTTGTCTGTCTGTCTGTCTGTCTGCAGCTGTTGAAGGACCTCTGTACGCATGGCAGTCACAGTTCAGTACCGTGTATTGCCACCTCTGTTCCGAAACACGAGCTCGTAAGCGCTCTTACATGTTGATGCATCGTTGAATGTCACGATGCTAAATTCCTTGCCAACAACGTATCAATGCTTGAGTCAACCGATGAAGATTGTGCAGTTGCGGATAGTCTCGCCGCAATCGACGCCCAAGCATGTCCCAAACATGCTCAATTGGGTTCAAATCAGGACTCATAGCTGGATGATTAAGCGTTGTTACGTTGTTAGCGCGAAGAAAAGTTCGCGTGCGAACTGCAGTATGAGGACGAGCATTATCCTGCATCAAAATGAACCGTCTTGCTCCCATGCATGTGCGCATAGGCAGGACGTGTGGTCCCAGAATCTCGTCGACGTACCTGTCGGCAGTCAACGTCCCACGAACGATGACCAACGGGCTTCTGGTATTGAAGGACACGCCTGCCCACACCATGACTGATCCACCATTGAAAGCCGTAACTGGTCTCGTGAAACCATCCCGATCTCGTTCCCCACGACGGCGCCAAACGAGAGATCGTCTATCGCTGCCATGAAGACAAAATCGAGATTCGTCAGTCCATAAGACATTGGTCCACTGTCTACGACCCCAATGGTGATGGTTATGCGCATAAGCCAATCGGGCTCGACGATGTCGTGGAGTAAGCATAGGCACGCGATTTGCGCGTCGCGCGCGTAGTCCTTGCTCTCGAAAGCGATTTCGGACCGTTGATGCTGAGATGTGTTGTTGGGGAGGACATTGTCGACGATTTCGGAATTGAGAAGCGATCGTGTGAGCATGGGCAGTAGGGTTTCGACGAGCTTCGCGAATGATAGCTCGATCATCACGCTCGGTAGTGATTCGTCGTCTACCTTGACCCGGAAGACGATCGTAACTTTGAGTCGCGTTAAATCGGGCATAGGCACGACTGACAACAGACTGACTCACTCCCATCGAAGCTGCTACTTCCACCTGACTGTAGCCCTCTTAAAGGAGGGTAACAATGCGAGCCACATCTGTGGCAGCTAAATGTCGGCGAGGCATATCGAAATGCCAAAGGTGAATATCAAAGAAAGCTTACAGAAAATTCACGAAAGGAATTAGAGCTAGAAAAAATACAAAAAATTTTTGTGTGAAGAAAAGCCGAAACCCGCGGGGGGTATATCAATTTGTTTTTATTGAATTTTTAAAATACGGAAAAAATTATAAATCAACGGAAAGACACAGTAAAAACACGGTGATTCATTAAATACACGGAAAGTCTTAAAGAAACGGTATTGTTACACACACGGAAAAAATTATAAATCAACGGAAAGACACAGTAAAAACACGGTGATTCATTAAATACACGGAAAGTCTTAAAGAAACGGTATTGTTACACACACGGAAAAAATTATAAATCAACGGAAAGACACAGTAAAAACACGGTGATTCATTAAATACACGGAAGGTCTTAAAGAAACGGTGTTTTTATACCCACGGGAAAAAGTATAAATGAACGGAATGGCACACTAAAAACACGGTGATTCATTTAATACACATAAAGTATTAAAACATGCGGTATCCTCACACATACGTAAATGATTATTAATCAACACGGAAAAAAAAATTTCGTTCTGGTAACGTAACTGTAGAGCTACCACAACTATACACAGTTTACTATACGTTGTAGAGTTACAGTAACATACTGTTGTTTAGTTCTGATAACTTAACGTCGTTTAGTCCTCAGAGCTCAACGCCCAGTGAACACATGACTTTCATCTGACGTCAGTCGAATGTCATAAGAATGTCACAAGATTTTGACATAAGTTTGACGTAAAACTGACCTTCCCTATGATCTTAATATGATGTCAAAACCTGTGATGTCATTTTTACATCATTCTGATATAAAAAATGTTATGTCATTTTAAAGTCATTATTGTACGTCATAATGACGGAACTTTATCATCATACATTTACGTCACTGGTAAGTCACGATTCTACGTAATACTGATGTGAGTTTCAAGTCCCTATTTTACATAAGTTAAAAGTCACAGTTGTACGTAAGATTTACATAAGTTTAAAGTCCTCTTTTTACATCATTGAATAGTTCTGATTGTACCTAATACTGATGTAACTCTGAAATCTTTTTCTTACATTACTGAAAAGTCACAATCGTACGTAAGGCTAATGTAATTTTGAAATCATCTTTATACTCTGTTAAAAAAAAAAAGTATTGAAGATAATAGAAACCAATACTTTTCAATTTTTTTGCCATACTTGTTTTTATCAGAATACGTCAGTGTTAAGTAACGGTTTGACATGACATTGATGTAACTTTGGAGTAATGGTTTTCCATCATAGATTCGTTGGAATCAAACTGTAAAAAATTCATTCATAAAAAGTATAGGGGAAGGGGGAAGAAAAAACAGAATATACCTAAGGAAATATTAAGTTTTTGCGGACCCAAATACCGTAAATGGTCTTCATTTTAATTCTGTTCAAAATAAATAGCACTCATTTTAAACTGCCGTTTAGAAAAAGATTTTTTATTTTTGCGGGCAAAATGGGGTACTCCTCAAAAAAATTCAAAAATAATTTTTTTACAAAATGAGTATTAGCCTTGACAAAATCAAATTCTTACGAACAATTTTGCTGCAAAAACTCACTTTTGACCTGATGAGTATGATTAAGATGAGTATGAGAGTAAACTTATAAGGCAAATTTTTTCTAAAACATTGTATTTTTCAATAATTATTGTATCTATAATGGGAAATGAAAAATTTTATAGGGAGGAAAACCGTGATCATTTAGAAGATAGAATAAATTAGTTTCTATGCATACTATCCACAAAGAAGTCTGAATTCTTCCCGATTTTTGACCTGCTGTAACTCAGTGAAAAATGATCGTATTGCAAATCTAAAAAGATGCATTTTAAAGCTTCAAAACTTCATGATTATATTTTTTAGATTTTCTGACAAAAAAATTTGGCTAAAAATGGCATGAAGAAGAACTTTTTCAAAATTTTTAATTTCTTTTTTTTCGTCTCAGAGGCTTAGAAAAATTTTTTCGTTTCATGACTTGACAGGTCCTCATAGAAAATTCATTCCAGCTTCCGAAAATGTCTTCTAATTTTCTGTGCGACCATTGGTAGCTGAAATATTAATAGTTGAAGACAAATGGGCTTTTGCAAAAGTATTGCTTTCATGAAAGTAATATAATTTCTCTTTAAATGTTTTATGAATTTTTTTGAATTTAGGAAAAATTTGTCAACTTTAAGTTGCATTTTGCGTTTAATTGGACAATCTAAACATTTTTGTTTCCAACTTTCTGAATTTATGAAGTTACTATGACATCATCCTGACGTTCTTATGACCAATGAAAGATTAATTCATGGAAATTCTGAAATTTTATAAAATTTAGAAAAAATTCATCAATTTCTATGCGATCCCATCATAAAACTTAATGAAAGTTCAGAAAAACGTAAACACTTAATCCTTTCCAACTCTTAAATTCATATAGATCTAAACAAGCGTATTTAATATCAATCGGGGTGCAGACAAGTGAGCAGCATTCAAGACTCCGAACTCAGTGGACCCGAGTTCAAGCCCAGCACACGCCAGGATTTTTCAACTCCAAATCTTCTTCCTCAGCATGTAATCAGTCTTGAAATTATTATTCGAACCCAATACCGCATAATTAAATGTTATTTTTTTTTCAAAAAATTTTCTTCCGCGTAATTAATTTTGACATCAGTTATATATCATAAGGACGTCACAATTACGTCATAAATGTCATGCAAGCGTCACACTTACATCATAGGTACGTTATACGTATTACGTAAGAATCTTACGTCAGGAAGTGGGAAATTATGAGTCATATGTGACTCACATATGACTTACATCTTACGTAAATCATGACGTAGCATGACGTTATTCTGACGTCAGTTTGACATAATTGTGTTCACTGGGCGGTTTGTTCTGAGAGCTAAACGATATAGTTGGGAGCGCCCTACGGTGCGCAGAAGTGAAGTGCGCTGACATATTTCATAACCTTCTAAAATGACAAACAGAATTATTTTGTTACTCATCTATATTATTAAAAATATATGAGGATAATTAAGTTTCCAGTTTATTTATTTAAGGAAATAGTTTTTTTTTTTTTTTTTTTTTGTCAAATTGAATTTCGTTAGAACAGTTTTGTATTTATGGTTTTTCAAGGTTCATTTGCAGTGACTGTTAATTTAATTTATTAGTTGAATATATTGTGATAATTATCACAATATAATACTTAAGTAATAAGTTCTCGGAATACATTAAAAAGACCCCATTTAACACAAAATAAAATTTATTTTTGTTTATTTATCTTTTCTTGTGAATATACGGTAGTGATTTTATGTCCAATATTTATTTATATAATTAAAAAAATAAGATAATTTTGTGACGACCATGCTTTTATTTTACAAATAATTTTTATTTGTAATATAAGTTCTATTATTATTTTATTTCTATTATAATACTATTCTTATTTGTCATATACAATTATTGTTGGTAATATAAATTCGTTTTGAATTTCGTTAGAACAGTTTTGTATTTATGGTTTTTCAAGGTTCATTTGCAGTGACTGTTAATTTAATTTATTAGTTGAATATATTGTGATAATTATCACAATATAATACTTAAGTAATAAGTTCTCGGAATACATTAAAAAGACCCCATTTAACACAAAATAAAATTTATTTTTGTTTATTTATCTTTTCTTGTGAATATACGGTAGTGATTTTATGTCCAATATTTATTTATATAATTAAAAAAATAAGATAATTTTGTGACGACCATGCTTTTATTTTACAAATAATTTTTATTTGTAATATAAGTTCTATTATTATTTTATTTCTATTATAATACTATTCTTATTTGTCATATACAATTATTGTTGGTAATATAAATTCGTTCTGCAGCATTTATTTATTAAATTATCAATGCTAAATCGTAAAAAAAATTGTTAAACAGACCGCCAAAAATTTGTTATAGTCTTAGAACGATCCTGTAGAGTTGTGAGAGGTAAACAACGTTTAGCTCTCACAGCTAAACGATGTAGAGTTGCAGGAGCCCAACGGTATAGTTACCACAAGAATACGTTAACCTACTGGAACTTTTTACAACTAACTAACTACTATAGAGTTCCTATAGCAAAATTTTTTTTTCCGTGAACCGAATGACACACTGAAAAAACGGTGTCGTGTAAATGCGCGGAATCTCTGTAGAAAACTTCTTATAGAAGATGTACAAATGCCTGTATAAAATCTGTATAGGGGAACCTGGGGCACGAAGGCCCCCTGGGGCACGACGGCCCCCCTCAAAAATTAGGTAAAAATTTTTTTTTCAATTTCCCTCAAGTCATGACTTTTATAATGTTTTTATGATATTTTGGGCCAATATGTGATACGTGGGGCATAATGGATCATTCGAAAAAAAAATGACAAATTTGAAGAATTCATTATTTTAGGCCTTTTCAGGTTAATGAATCAGAATGAATTTAATTAAACTGAAAAATTTAATGGAAAGTTGAATTATATAGCTTATAAAAAATTGAAAACACAATTTTTTGAAATTAAAACAGTAATAATTGTATTATTAATTATTCATCACGGTATCCTCTGCATCAGACAGAAACCTAGTCTAGGTTTCCTATCTCAAAAATTTATTTGAATTCTTCCAAGGATGTCTTACTTTACGCAACTCATATTTCTAATTTTGACTTGATAAAAATATAAAAAAAAGCTCTGGTTCAAGATATTACGTATTTTGAAAGCTCAATCTGAAAACTCAACCTGTGATTTCAATCAATGTAAACTAATGTAACCAATTCATTGCTCAATAACATTTCTATATTTTTTCTTGTACGTAGGTTTATAGCCTCCGATTGCAATGAAAGAAATTAATTATATTTTTAATTATTATCTATTTAAAACTAATTAAGAATAATAACAGTTTAACAATGAAATTTATAATAATTTTTTAAGACGTTAACAAAAATTAAACTTTGAATAAAACATGAAATATAAATGTTCAATGATTAGGAAATCACATCGAGATATTTTAATGAACATACGATTATTCGTAATGATCACAGACATATTCGTCAGAATAATCTTCGCCAATACCTGCGCAAGAATCATAAGATCATTTATTACAATTTTTACATTGAATCCATCATGACTCTGAGGACTCTGAGGAAAGTCCATAGCAATAAAGACAATGGCAATAATCATTTTTATATTTTAAAGGTTTTTTTTTTTCAACTTTTTTGGTTTTGATTTTGTTTTATTTTTTATTTAATTGAGGTCTTTTTTTTTTGCTTCATGTTGATTTTTTTTTGTGTCAGTTCTCGGTGATACTCAAGACTCGTAAGAATCGTGGTTTTCCCTCGACAACGTTTTCTGGGAAGAAAGTCTCT
This sequence comes from Cotesia vestalis, assembly GCA_000956155.1. Taxonomy (NCBI): domain Eukaryota; kingdom Metazoa; phylum Arthropoda; class Insecta; order Hymenoptera; family Braconidae; genus Cotesia; species Cotesia vestalis. The sequence goes on along the minus strand of JZSA01003957.1, from coordinate 34,586 downwards.
AGATTTTGATGGTAATAGCGTTAGTAAAAGAAAATTTTTAACTTCCCGCTAAAAATCTCAGATTTTCAAAAATCGGGAAGTTATTGTTTTCACCCCGTTTTACAAAAATCGAGTTTTCATCAGATCTCGACGTTTGAAGGTCACAGGAAGCTTCCTTGACTATTTTTACGATGATGTCCGTACGTCTGTATGTATGTATGTATGTGTGTGTGTGTGTGTGTGTGTGTGTTCGATATTAAATTGTAATTGAGGCTTTTACACTTTTAACATTAAGTTCTGTAATATTTACATTTTTGCCACCCCGATGTCCGCTGTACTGTTTGAAACTATTAAAATTAACGGGGATTGGAGTGAATTTCACAGTTTACTTTTTTCCGTGTTTTAATCCTTATGAATTCTTTGTGTGAACATAAATTCCAACATGAATTTAGAATTAAGAAGGATAAATTAGTATTTAATTCTTTCGAATTCTAATTTATTTTCTTGTATTCTCTTTAAGAACGAAATTGCGAGATAATTTTAGATTTAAAAAGGATAAAAAAGGATTAAGCTTTTTTGAGTAATCTTTTATTCTCTCGAATTTTTCGCGAGATCAAAATTACAACATTATTTTAGAATTGGAAAAAATACATGGTATTAAATTTTTCTGAATTCTCTTCAATCCTGATGAATTCTCTGTGAGAACAGAAATGACAATATAATTTTAGAATTGAAAAGGATAAATGAGTATTAATTATTGTTAAATCCTCTTTTCTTGTTTTAAATTCTCTCAGATGACGGAAATAGTAACATTTTTTTAGTATTAAAGAGGATAAGATATTATTGAATTTTTATTAATCCTCCTTTATCCTTTCGAATTCTTCGCGAGAACGGATGTTACAACATTATAATAGAATTAAAAAGAATAATATAGTATTAAACTTTTTCAAATCCTCTTCTATTCTTCGGAATTCTTGGCGAAAACAGAAATTGCAATATTATTTCAGAACCAAAAAAAGTGAGTTAGTATTAACAAGACCATTCGGCCGCCGAAAGTCACGTGTTAAGTCCTGGAGATGGCCAGTATTGTTTTAGTTTTATAATTATATTTGTTTGAGATAACCCAACGAGGTAATTTAGATTTATCTCAATAAGAGAACTGCAAGATACAATTTCTAGTGATTTAGAAATATCGTTACTCGACAAGTAAACGGTCTACTGAGAATTAAGGTCGATATTTTGTAATCAATGGTTTATTGTGAACGGTATTATTGTTATACAGTCTACCCGACGAAGGAGTTTGGCTCTGCACTTAGATTATGGATTATTATTATTTATTTATTTATTAAATTAGATATGAAGTCGAAACTCCTTGTGGCCATTCAAAATTGATACAAAAAATCTTAATGCAATATATAATATATAAAGTAGTGTGTTAAACACGCAATCACTCAATCATCACTAAATTCTATAACAATGAATATTATGATATATCCGATATTAAAAAATTAGGAATATGGTTCACCCTAAAGGCCATCCCTGTAACTTCCCGCTAATTCCATACCTGAGCGCTTAAAATTGTACTTATGACATTTTTAAGATTTTTGAGCTTAAAATATAATTTATGTGATATTTTGAGCTCACTGAGTTCGGAGAGATAATATCTTGATGCATTTGGGCTCTCCCAGCTCAAAAGTCTGATAGAAGTTTCGTAGAACACTATTTTTGGATTTTTCAAATCGCAATAACTTTTGAATGGATCAACCGATTTTCACGCGGTTGGCGGCATTCGACGCAATTTTATTATCCTCCTAAGTGATTCTCAGATTTTAATTGATCAAATCGAAAACTTCAGAATAATCCCGAAAAAACACATTTTTCGGTTTTCTTCCGTTCACGATAACTCACGAACGAATTAAGCGATTTTGACCGGATTGGCGACGATCGGCGTGGTTTTTCAAGCTTAAGAGCGGATTAGTTTTTGAAGTTGATCGATAGAGCCGTTTAGAAGATATTCCAAAAAAACCACTTTCAAAAATGATTTTTTTCTTATTTTTTTTGAGATTTTTCAAGATTTCTTAAAATATATCGGTCCGAATCGGTTCAAATTCTTATGAAATCTAAGTTCGAGGGAACTCTTTAGAACGCCGTTCAGTTCGTTCCGATCGGTTCAGTCGTTCAAAAGTTATAAGCGGGTCACATACTTACATATATATATATACACACACACACACACACACACACACACACACACACACACACACACACACACACACACACACACACACACACACACACACACACACACACACACACACACACACACACACACACACACACACACACACACACACACACACACACACACACACACACACACACACACACACACACACACACACACACACACACACACACACACACACACACACACACACACACACACACACACATACAGACATAGTGACAACCTCGCGGGGATAGTCAGGGAAGCTTCCTGTGACCTTCAAACGTCGAGATCTGATGAAAACTCGATTTTTGCAAAACGGGGTGAAAACAATAACTTCCCGATTTTTGAAAATCTGAGATTTTCTTAGCGGGAAGTTAAAAATAGTGTTTTATCAAACTTCTATCAAACTATTGAGCTCGAAGAGCTCAAAAGCATAAAAAAGCTATTTTTTTGAGCTCGGAGAGCTCAAAATAATACACAAATTGTATTTATGAGCTCGAAGAGCTCTGAAACGTCATAAGTGCAATTTCAAGCGTTTAGGTATAGAATTGGCGGGAAGTTGCAGGGATGGCCTTTATGGTCAACCGTTTTCCAGATTTTTTTTTCATCTTATTTTGTTAATAACAATTGCAATTTTCAACCTGCACCAAAATCTTTCAAAAACTTTTTTCTAGAGGTGATTACGAATCGAATGAGCCATCGCTCATATTTTTAGGACCTTTATCTCTATTTTTCACGTTTTTGAACTTGTTGACTACGTCTAGACTAGTCTAGACCGACCGTCACGCGACATGCGCTACACAGACCAAAAAGTTTGAGACGATGTAATAAAAGTTTCACTTTAAAAAAAAATCGGCGCGTGTGGGAATCGAACCGCGGACCTGACGCTTGGAAGACTAATTCAATACCTGTTTACCTAAGAGACTTACTTGAAGTGCAGAGTTTGTTATAGCTACAAGTAATGCAAATCGTATCCATGATCGGTTTGTAGTGAACAAAATTTTTCATCTAATTCATTAATTATTAATTATCAATATATGAGTAATAATGGTATCTATATGTAGATTTATAAAATTATCTAGATATACATGAAATCGCAAAAATGATTCTACGATATTGTTGAGGTAGTTCGTTGCTTTAGAATTTATAATTCCTTTAAGTTAAAATTAAAAAAATAATAGAGGTAGAATCAGAATTAAAAGTTCAAATTTTGATGGAATTATTTTTGTTTAGTATATGGAACTATATATAGCTGGAGGGCCCGACTAACAATTTATGAACTTGACAAAACTAATAATATAAGTTCTTTTTTCGCGACCGTGATTTTGAATAATTAAATGAGTTAGCGCCAATGCGGTCAATTTTTTAACTAGTTTAAACTAATTCAAGTCGAGATGGAGCATTCTATCTTCGCTAAAGATCGAGACGGGATTGTTCCTTGGTGTTAGGTCGATGGACTCCATCAAACAAGACCCGGTAGCTTAACTGGTAAAGCATTTCGACATGTTATCGAGAAGATCCAGGTTCGAGTCCTGGCTTGGTTAATTTTTCACCGATTTTTCTAAGTTGCTTTCGCTTTCAGGGGATTTTCTTTCGTTTATTAATATCTTTATACTTTCGAACAGATACTAACAGCTTCCAGCTTACTAGTGTTCTTGTTTGATGGAGTCCATCGACCTAACACCAAGGGACAATCCCGTCTCGATCTTTAGCGAAGATGGAATGCTCCATCTCGACTTGAATTAGTTTAAACTAGTTAAAAAATTGACCGCATTGGCGCTAACTCATTTAAAACTAATAATTTTTGTGAAATTAAATTTTTTCTAAGTTCCTATTATTTCTTTCGCAAAATACTATTTATTGAAATATTGTTGATCATTGGAGTAACAAACTCTTGGATAAAAAAAGAGAATGCTTAATAGTAATCACAAAATACCCACCTGAGTAAAAAAAATTATATAGAATTCTATATGATTCATATATGTGAATATTATATATTATATATTACATATTATAAATGAATTATATAGTTTTTTTACTCTAGTATGCTTTTATATGAGTATGTAACTAAGATACAACTAGATAAGACTACTTATGTACTGATAAGGGTATATCCGACTATATAAAACCTTATCAAGTCATATCAAGCCTGATCAGAATATTTTTTCACGGGGTGTTAATAATAATACCCCATGTAGGAACTGCCAGAGTTAAATGACGGGGCCTTGCCTGGCCCAGTACTGGGCAACCAAGCTTGGCGCACCGATCTTGGGCCAAGACTGGGTAATCAGCCTTCGCCAATCCAATGATTACCCGAGCCTAGGCCAAGACTGGGCAACCAAGCCTCGGCCGACCCAATGATTATCCGAGTCTGGGCCAACACTGGTTTGCCATAGAATGGCTTAGGCAAGAAAACCCAGCGTTGGGACAAGACTGGTTCGCTATCGAATGGCAGAGGCAAGAGAACCTAGCGTTGGGTCAAGACTGATTCGCCATAGAATGGTGGAGGTAAAAGAATCCAGCCTTGAGCCAAGGCTGGTAAATCAAGCCTTGGCCGGCCCAAAAATTACCTGTGCTTGAGCTAAGACTGGGAAGCCTAGCCATGGCCGTTGAACGGCAACCCATAGTTGAGCTAGAATTGGGTAACCTAGCCTTGGGCATTCAATGGAAAATCCAAAGTTAATTAATCATTAAGTTATAGAATTTCAAACAGTAAATATTAATTGCCTAACGAATATTTGTTAGCAAAAGCTAAAATTAAAAATTTATCATGAAACCAAAATAATTGCATATCGTCAAAATTGATATGGTCTTAAAAAAATTAAAATATAATAATTTACAGTTGAATTTTTAATATCGATAATTTTAAACAGTAAAACTTATAATAAGACATTAAAAATATATAGAACAATGTACAAAATCTAAAGTAATATAAAAACTTAACTCTTGCATTTTTTTTAACCAATAAACGTTTGTAAAAAATAGTTAATTTTTATCAAAACACAATATTAGATAACATAAATTATATAAATAATAAACCGTCACACTTCGTCACCATATAGATTTAGTTTATGAGAAATGATGAGATATGTTCAACTCATCGGTCGTACGGCGTAGGGGTTAGTTATCGGTCTGGCAAGCGCGCGGCTCGGGTTTGAATCTCGGTTAGAACGGAATGCGATTTTCACTTTATTTCTATAACTAGTATACATTACGCGCGCAAGTACGCGTGTGAATGTTGGAATGGAATTTATGTATATTTTCATGCTTATGATATAAGCAGCTTATTTGACTAATCACGTTCCGAAAAGTTTGCTTCCATGACATATTTTCATATTTTTCGTTTAAATTAAAAGAGTGGATTAGCGAAAGTTAGGTCTAAATTAAGAGTCAAACGGTCTGAACTTGCGTTAGTTCTACATAAAGAATAAAATAAAATAGTAACACTTAAAAAATTCTTTTTTTTATCAAATGGCATGGATCAGACTTAAAAATGAACTAAGGCCCAGTCCTGGTTACCAGGCATTGACCGGACTTGCAAATTAACTGTGGTCCAACCCTGGTAACCAAGCTTGGGCCAGTCCTGGTAACCAGGCATGGGCCGGTCCTGGTAGCCAGGCTTGGGCCAGTGTTATCATTCTAGACTTAAACCAAGACTGGCTTACAAGCCTGGCCCAGAGTTGTACATAGTTGGGCCAGGCCAGGGCCAAGCCTGGGCCCACCATACTTTCCTACATGGGACGTAGACAATTTACATGTGATATTTTAATATCAATTGAAGTATTAATAATTTTTTGATTACGTAAAAATTTAAGCTAACTTTCATGAATACTTACTATAATATTATTATAAGTAAAGTGCATAGGCTGATGAAAAAGTTATTTTGGTACAAGAAAAAAATCTTGGTTCAAGAAAATAATTCTGAAGAAGTTTACTATCTTGAGTCAAGAAAACAAATTCTGGGATCAAGCAAAATTTATTTAAATTAAGCAAAACTTCTTTGGTTAAGAATTTTTTTTCTTGACTCAAGATAATTAATATTTCTTGAAATTATTTCCTTCAATCAAGTTAATTTTTTTTCCGTGTGCATATAGCGTGCAATGTAAATTTGTAGTTATGTTTTATTGTCAACAGCTAACTATAATATATTCGACCACATACATATAAACAAAATTAATATTGATCAAAATGCAAATACAATATTTAATAAAAAAGAATTCATTAATGCATGCTAGTTTAAACAAAATCCACTATCTTCAATTTTATTACATATTACTTGAAATAGTATATTACACACCGAGGGAAGTAAAGTAAGAAATGTCTCAGATCACATGTAATTGTTGGCCGAGGCGAAGCCGAGGTCAACAAACATGTGATCTGAGGCTTTCTTATTTACTTCCCGAGGAGTGTATGCTATTTTTTTGCTCGACGAAGGCAGAAAGTGGCAATTTCGTTTAGCGCAGCGGGCCGAAATTTGACGCTTTCTGCCCGTCGAGCAAAAAAAATTTTGCATGTGATCTGAGACATTTCTTACTTTACTTCCCTAGGTGTGTAAAATACTATTAAACATGGTTATTTCAAAAGATTAGTCTGCAAATGTAAAAAAAATCTGAATTTATCAGAAAATGTCCGTCTTTACTAAATTATTATAAAATTTATTTTACTTAGGGCCAGTTTTTCAATCCGGGATAAAATTTTATCCGAGATAAAAGTACTGTCAATATAATAAAAAAATAGCTATTTTTTAAAAAATAAAAAAATAGTTAAAAAAGTAAAAATAAAATAAGTAAAAATCGTTAAAATAGTAAAATAAAAAAATAGTTATTTTTTAAAAAATAACTATGTCATAAAAATACTAATAACCTCTTGTTGTGTTATTTAAATCATTTTTAAATTAATTCACGCAATTATAGATTAATAATAGATATGTCAAACGCAAGATATGAGCTCGGAGAGCTTAATAGCATAGAACAGCGACCGCTTTGAACTCGGAGAGCTCGAAATACATAAATTGTAATTTGGAGCTCGCAGAACTCGATAACATTACAAGTGCAATTCCAAGCACTTAGAATACTTAGGTATGGAATTACAACGGGAAGTTGTAGGGGTGGCCTTCAGGGTGACCCGTTTTCCTAATTTTTATTTTATATATTTACAATCAGCAAGTTTTCACAGTTGAAGATTAATATTTCTGTGACATGCGGCTAATTTTTATTTATTATAATTAAAAATAAGTGACTGAATCAGGGAGAACTACTCGTACGCAATATCACTATGCTGAATTATTTATTTTTATCATTCTATTGGCAGTACTTTTATCTCGGATAAAATTGTATTTCGGATTGAAAAACTGGCCCTTAGTTTACTCTTATAAAGTAATTAATCGAATGGACTTCTATACTGATAGAAGGATTTGTTTATGTTCAATAAGCTTTATTAATTGTTAATAAGTGATTTTTTAACATTAGAGGACAATAAATATCTATTAACAGTTGATAAATTATTTATTAAATACGATTTATAAAATGTTAATAAATATTTGTTAACAGTTAACAAATATTTATTAGCAGTTAGTAAGTAATTTATTAAATGTCATTAAAGTTAGCCGACGTTATAAATTTTTTGATTTTTTTTTTTTTAATTATTAAATTGTAACAAAAAAATTTTTTTTTAAATTGCACTCAAAGTTTTTGAAGTTTTTTACATGTGCAATTTTTTTTTATTATTTTGTAATTATTTTTTCAATAAAAAGAGATTCTAAAAATTTTTAATTGTCGGCTAACTTAATTTTCATATTTATTAAGTACAATTTATTAACTATTAATAAATATTTATTAATGGTTAATAAATATTTGTTAACTGTTAACAAATATTTATTTAAAATAAAAAGCAAAATTAGCAATTTTTTTACACTTTTTAAAATTCACTAAATAAATATTTATTGAATGTTACAAAATATTTATTAAAATTCAATAAATTAAATAATTGTCGTCAAATAAACTAAATAATTAGTAGTTAATAAGTCCTTCTATCATTCTAATTTTTTTTTTTCAGATGATTGTTGACTTGTAATTAGTAAACAGGAGCTAATTTTTATATTAATAATTTAAACACTGACATAAATCTTGGTAGCTCGTTATTTCGATCAACTATTGGATTAGATAATTCATATAATCATATCATTACAGTAATTAATGTTGTAACTGAATATAAAACTAACAACATTGCTAATAATTTGAACCTGCAGCTAACTCGTTGTCCAGACTGAGAATGAAATATAATTTGAACGTTTATAAGTTCGTGTTAGTAAAATTTAAGTCATATTCTGGTGTATTTAAAATTAAATAAGTTAAAATATACTAATTTTAGAAAGTTTTGAACGTCATCTAATTGACTTTTCTCAAGACCATGGATTTTTAAAACTATAATAATAAATTTTATGTCCTTAAATCTATACTTAGAAAGAAACAAGACAACGTTATTTTTTTTAATTTTATGATTTTTTTTTGTAAAAAGGAAAGAAAGCTAATGTCGATCATTATTTTTTATAATTCTGAAAAATTAAATGATATATAATTTAGAAAAGACAAAACGAAATGTTGAAAATTTAAGTGCTTATTTCCACTGAAAAATTTTGCGTCACTTTGTCTGTATAAAGAATGGCATACATTTCCAATGTAGTTCTTATTTATACGTTCACGGAAAAAAAAAGTTCACTTGAGTCAAGCAAATATTTTTCTTCTTGATTATTTTCTTGAGCGAAAAAAAATTTTTTTTTGACACAAGAAATTTCACTTATTTCAACAAAATTAATTTTCTTGCTTTAAGAAATACGTATCTTGATCCAAGAAAATTTATTTTAGTCAAGAAAATCTTGTTGTTTTGAGAAAATTCAGTCTCTTGCTCCAAAATATTTAGTTCTTGATAGAAATAAATTTTTTTGTTTTGAGAAAATTTCTCTCTTGCTCCAAAAAATTAAATATTTCAATATTTAATTTTTTAATTACTAACAGAAGTAAATCTTCATTAATATTTTTATTGATTAACATGTCAAATAGGAAGATCAAATAATATTGAATCATTTTTTTTCATTCAATATGTATTAAAATTTTATTGAAATCAATAAGAAGATATAATTGTTCATTACATTTTTACTTAATATTTTATCATATGACTATAGTTTGATTATTCTTTTTCTATCTCTACTGTTTCTTTTTTGCAGCCATTGCAAAACCAATTTCCTGATGGCTTTTTTATTAAGCCTACACAACGCCATTCAAACCAATACAAGCACTGTTCACAACAAATACTTTCTCGAACAATATTAGAACTACATAATTTACAAGTTTTTAACTGTGATTTCTTCTTGTAAACAAGATCACATATAAAATCGAATGCTGCTGGGGTAAAATATTTTTTTATAATCTTCATATTGCAACTAATAATTGGATCTTTCAGGCATTCAACTGTCAGACCAGTGACATCTTTTTTTTTAATTCTAGTTTTTGTAATAATACTTACGTCTAAATTAGTACAGCTAAAAATATATTCTAATATTCGAACTTCTTGAGTACTTCTGTCCATCATTTGGAACGGTATGGGTTCATATTTATCATCCAACTCTGATTTACTTGATTGTAGTGTCATAAATTTTTTACCACCTTTGCCCGTTAACTTCTGATTAGTTTTCTTTGTATTTTTTTTATTTTTTTTTACGTATTTCGGAGGCATAGTTATTAAACTTAAACGCGGTCTTCCGTTTATTTTTATTGCCGGTGGCATTACAACAGACAGAATGTGCTCGTCATTACTGTTAACTTGATTTGATACATTATTAGGTGTATCCAGATTCGTCAATAAGTTTTCAGAATCAACTTCATGACAAGTTAATATTTTTATATAAATATTTTTGTTGTTACTCAAGAAATTCTTTAAATTTTTTATCACATTCAATTTACTGTCGAATTCTGGTCCTGAAGATGACGAACATTGGTTGATAATGTCATTTGTTGCTAATTCAATAACTTTTCTTTTCTTCGGTACGCTTGAAATACTTCTTTTATTATCAATTGTGAGTTGACTAAATTGCTTATCAATATCTTTTTGAGTAAGTTGGAAAGTTTTATCAATAGATTCTTCTATTGAAATATCAATTTTGTTTTGCCAGAAAATTGATATTTGTTTTAATATATCAAGTCTTTTAAAAAATTCTAAGTTACAAAAATAACTTGTAGTTGTTACTATTTCACTCATATATGATTTTATTAAATTAATTCGGTCTTCTGCGATGATATCTCGTGAATTTATTTCACTAATTAGAGGTATATCAGACATCGAGGTAGTTACTTTTTGTTTGAACATCCGTTGCTCTTTACGATAAAATGTCTTAGTCCACCTTGTATTGCAGAGATCTTCATCGAACAATGGTTGACTCAAAGATTTCCGGATTGCAAAAATATGCCGACATGGTAGAAGTGACGAGGACCTTACTTTGCATTGACAATCGTTTACAGTTACTTCAAATTCTACACCATTTTCTGTATAAGAACCTTTTTCTTCACTGATTATGTTAATTTTAATTCTTGCGTACCAACTCCACTCTTTCATCAATAATTCAAATCCTTTTTCCGTCAGTAGATTTTGATAACTATTTTGATCATTATCTGGTAAATATTTAGTTTTAGTTTTCATAAAATTTTGAGATGCTTTATAGTCGATCGCATTATTATGAGATGTAATAAATATAAAAAGGGACTCAATGAAAACTGGAGGTGAACTTCTTTTTTCTATAATTTGTTTCATTTTTTGGTTCATTGATTCAACTCGATTATTTGTTTCATTACTCAGATTTCCTTCTTTCATATTGTATACAGTCCATTCAGATTGGCAGTTAAACCAATATTTATTAAAGTAACTTTTCAATATTTCTTCAGGCACTTCTTTACAAAATTTTTTATACTGTTCGGTGTAAGCTTCTTCAGATGAGCTATATAATAAATCATAAAACAAATTGTAAATTCTTTCTTGTTCATCTACTGATAATCCTTTACCTTTCAAGCCTCTTTTTACAGCTTGTAATGAATGGAACACACATATATATACAGGAACATTTTCAAAGTTCTCTCTTAATACATGACGCTCAACATTATCTTTATCCGCCATGAAGCAGTTTATTCGAGTGCATGCTGCTTCATTATTTTTTTTAAAAGTTTTGATAAACCAATCAAAAATTGAAATATTTTCTGATGCTAATAAACCAATAGCTACTGTATTGGTTGAGCCATTCGAATCTTCAACAGCTACAACTACAAGTGTCAAGTTATTATTAAGTAGCTTATAAGTTCCGTCGATGAAAACAATCTCAGGCCATGCGTTCATGGAGTTTTTCATGTCCGGAGTAGAAAAATATAATCCCTTAAACTCATTTTCTTCTGTACAAATTGATACATCTGCTCCTGAAAAATAAATTATGTCTAAATCAACATATTGAATGAAACTGCATTCGATCTAATAAAGTTTCTCAAATTAACAATTTTTATAATCTCTTAAATTAATTTGTTAATTCTTCTTCACAATAAATGAACGAGTTTCTTTTTGAATTTTAGTTAAGAGTTTAAATGTAACTTAATAAATAGTTTAATATTGTTGAAATATAAACAAACTGTAGGATGAAAATAGAGGAAATAATCCATAAATCTGAGAGATATAAAACATGAATATTATGCTTAAATAAAGGACTATATTTAATTCAAATTTGTTAATTGTTAGATCAGCTGCTAATTTTATTTAAATAATTTTGTAAGAATTAGTTGAGAAAATATAAATTCAAAATTAAATCAGAGAATTCTATTTAAGGTAGAACTCTCGATATCTCAAGCATCAAATGTTCCATACGGAGCCTTGTTCAAAGTATGTAGTCGATTTTTCTATGCATGTTGCATTGAAGATAAAGAGACAGAGATAATTTATGAAAGTTTTTTATTAATCAGTAATACTATAAACTCTAAATCCTCACTTTTAATTGTAAAAGTATTCAAGTATTTTTTAGTCTGATTATTTTAATTTTTATCGGTGACTGAACGTCAGTTTTCGTAAAAAAAAAAAAAAAAAAAAAAATAAAATAAAATAAAAATTAGCATTTCTCATTAGAAATCAAAATCTAATCCCAAAACTTAAATGCTCAATATTTTTTCTCTAGTTCTCTGAAGCATTTTAAAAATTTAATAGGCTTACTATCTCATTTTAATGTACCAATTGGTTATATTTCATTAAAATCTAAACGCTAATTATAAACTCGAGAGTACTACCTTATTCTTGCGCGATATCAAATTTCAAAGATAAAGAAATTTGTGCTTCATGCATGTCATTACATGATAACATATCGGTGTCTGCAAGGGATCAAAACAACAGTAGAAAAACATTTCTTTCTATTTCTGTCTCAAATTAATTAATTAATTAATTATAATAATAAAAATAAAAAAAATAATAATAATAATAATAATAATAATAATAATAATAATAATAATAATAATAATAATAATAACATGAAATCACTAAAAAATATCATTTAATCTTTCATACACTGATAGAAGGATTTATTAACTATTAATAATTTAAATTATTTGAAGACAATTTTTTAATTTATTAATAGTAAATAAATATTTATTGATAGATAACAAATATTTATAAATAGTTAATAGAGATTTTGTTGAGTGAATTCGTTTCGCTTGCAATGTCATATGATATGAAGATTGCTTATAAACAAAAATCATCTTTATAAATTATTTCCATTAATTTAATTTATAAAAGTAATAATATAACATCATAATAAAGTTTATTGTAAAATACCAAATTCTACCACAGCTTATAATTCTTTAATATTTTGAAATATTTTAAAAAACGTTCATTTATTTAGTGAATCAAATTATTATCATGTATTCAAGCTGTAGGGTTATAAAAAGTGTCAGAAGAAAATTGCTGTTTTTGCTTTTTATTTTAAATAAATATTTGTTAACAGTTAATAAATATTTATTAACTGTTAACAAATATTTATTAACTGTTAATAAATATTTATTAAATCCTATGATGTTAAAGATTCATTTATTAACAGTTAATAAAGCATATTAAATATAAACAAATCCTTCTATCAATGTAGAAACAAAACCACCATTCATTGAAAATACAAATTACCTTTTTCTTTCAAAAACTTGGTGATGTGCGTTAAATCATCGTCGTCAATAATTTTTTTTAGTTTTGCTTTAACGTTTGATAAGTCCTTGAAAGTACAAGATTTTCCGAATTCCGTTAGTATATGGTGACGAATTCTTTTTTTTTCACAGTGTAACTTCATGTATTTGTGTACTTCCGTAAGTTGTTCAGGAGTTAATCTTCTATTTTCCGGATATAATTTATACATATTCTAAAACAAGAAAAATAGTGAATGAATGATTTAATAAATTTTAATTGCCAACATATAATTAAATCTATTTAATAATTGCCTTACCCCTGTTGGTTCATGTTTCGTATGAGCTAAATCACATTCAATTATTTCCAAGTTATTATTATCTGCAGTTAACTTTAGTGTGAATGAAGCGGTACAACCAATCTTGAATGTTCTAATTGGGGCAAAAATAATCAAAAAGTTGATATAGAACATCAACAGAAAAAAAAAATTAACCTTAAATTAAATTAAATTAAAAAAATTTTTTGTAAGACCGAAGTTGTTTTGAATCAAGCGATTTTTTTGACACAAAAAAAAATTTTTGGCCCATTCAAACTTTATTTTAACCAAAAAGATGAAAGTTCTTCTTAATATTTTCTTAAGCCAAGAAAATTATTTTTTGAACATTAAATTTTTTCCTTTCTTAACTCTAAATCAAAAATTTATTTGACGTTCTAATTAGCAATCGCATAACTCCATTTCAGAAAATCCTTCATTTATAAGACAAAAAAGTTGAGTAAAACTATTTTTAGTAGATTTCATAGAAATCTAACTATTGCATTTGTCTTCATGGCGGAACTTATGGATTTAAGACTTATTGTACACAATGAAACTAATATTTCAATGACACTGAAGTTAGCAGACGTCTAAAAATTTTTGATTTTATTTTTTTAATTAAATTACAACTAAAAGATATTTTTAAAAAATTGCACTTATAGTTTTTCAAATTTTTAATGAAAATTAATTTAGCAGATATTTTATGATTTTAGAAATTTTTTTAATAAATAAATTATGTCAAAGAAAATGAGGAAAAAAATTGATATTTAGAAAATTAAAAAAATAAAAAATCCAATTTTTTAGAAATAATTTTTCGGAGCAAATTTATTTATTAAAAAAATCAAAAAACTGTCAAGCAACTGTTGACTTAAATGTCATAAATTTTTAACATGTGATATTTTTTTTAATTGTTTAATTGAAATTTTTTGGATAAAAAAATTTCTAAAAATTTTGAAATATCAGCTAACTTCATTTTCATATATTATAGATACAATTAACTTTATTAAAATCATATACCTGGTATCGCGAATGCCTTTTCCTTTAGTTTTATATTTGATACCACCTCTTTTACAACAATAAACAACTTTTTTGTAACGAAGAATTTTACTGTACGGTTTAGTGATTGGAATAAGGTTTGAAGTTTTTATGGTGAATAATTCTTGACATGAGTCCATATACTTGTTAATAAAAGCATGCGCATCACAAAAACTTGAAAATAACAATCCATTTCTCGGTACTTCTTCATTTTCTTGCATAATTGCAGTATAAATTATAAATTTTTTAATGTTGACGCTTTGGAAAATGTCAGCTGATCTACGCTCGTCACTAAATAAATCTCGAGCTAGATGGCAGATTATAATATCTGCTTATGGTATTCATTCTTTTATACCGACCGAGTTATTATTGTAAAAAAAGAGAAGAAGACCCTAAAATATACTCATGTAGTTCATACATCTAGGGATTTTTAATTAACTCATGGTTATAGCAAAAACTACCAACATAAATCTATACATTGTAGTGCCAATATAAATATAACCACATACTGCAAACAACTTCATTGATGAATCGCATAATATTAAAATAACCATTGTTTCTTTACTAATACATAACTATTTATGTTAGAAAATTTTATTGAGTCTAAACCGCTAACCAATTTACATTCTAATTTTCTGGGTTTTTATCATTCTTTAATGAATGCGTAATATATGACAAATTATTTTGCTACGTATAAATAATGTCTGAGAATAGTCATCTGAGTAAAGAACAAAGGTTTTACAACATTAAAGATCTTAATGATACTATTGAAAATCTGGAAAAAGTTCTAAGCTGTGAAATTGCAAGAGGTAACACAAGAAGACTTGAGGGAAGTGATGAATTAAAACAGCGTTTGTACTATGAATATGTAATATTTCAATGTCCAAAATCTGGACTTCCGGAAAGTAAAGTTGAAGAAAAAAATAGGAAAAGAAAGAGAGAGTAAGTATGCATGATTAAATCAATATGAAAATTAGATTAGCGGGCATTTGACTTGTTTAAGAATTTTCTTGTTTACAATAATAATTACAAAAATCAAAAATTTCTTTTTTTAAAGATTTGAATAACTGTGAGTGCAATTAAAAAAAAATTTTTTTAGATCAAATTTATGAAAATTAAGTTAGCCGACATTTAAAAATTTTTATAATTTTTTTTTTATTGAAAAAATCATTACAAAAAAATTAAAAAAAAAAATTGCACATCTAAAGAACTTCAAAAACTGTAGGTGCAATTTTTTAAAAAATTTTTTTGTTCTAATTTGATTATTAAAAAAAAAAAAATCAAAAAATTTAGATCGTCAGCTAACTTTAATGACATATCAAATTTAGTCAATCAAAATAATTTAAATAAAATGTATCTAAGATCTACCTAAAATTGTTATGCATTTGCATATTTGAGTACATTCAATATAATTCATTTTGTTATATCAATGAAAATACTAAAAAATTTTTATTTTAATTAAGGTCAGCAAGGACGAACTGCCCCTTTCGAATACATGTGAAGCTAGCATCAAAAAGAAAGGCCAAAGGAGAACCACAATACCTATATGTTGAGTCATGGAACTTCGAACATAAACATGATCCAATAGTAATGGATGTAAATATCAATATTCGTATATCTATATTAAATTCCATTATTTACAAATAAAATAACCATTAAATTTTCTCTTTTACACAGACTACTAATGATCCAGGAACTAGCAATGTAAGTACATCTGTAAATTCTTGCAATTATACTATTCAATATTTATTTATAATTAACTTATTTATATTTTGGGTTATATAAAGGAATCACAAACTAAAAAGAAAAGAATGAGGAAAAACCGTCGTCAAACATCCGCCAATCAAATGTCCGGTACAGTTGTAAGTAATAATGAAGCAACAAAGTATTAAAATAAATGTTAAAAATGTGTTTTTTATAATTACAAAAAATTTAAAACTTCCTTTATCAGAGCAAAATTTTAATGATGGATCATGTAACAAATGATGCTTCTCTATAATTATATGTTAAATAGAAATTTTAGTGATGTGAATTATTTAATACACAATTAATTATTCAAGTGTCAAACTTCAAAAATATATTATTTCAAACTAACATAAAAGAACATTATAATAAATAATATATTAAATTAAAAATATGAATTAATTAATTTTTTTCTATTACCAGAATCTACAACCTGGGATTTCCAAGGATCCATCTTGTTCTACGGTAGCCGATGATTCTGAAAACGAGTTTGATTTAGGAAAAAAGTTAGTTAAAGATAAGAAATCGAGTCTTCAGAATGAACAAGATAGTCCTGATGTTGAGTTTGAGTCAGCATTACAAGCAGTTGAAAAAATAGTGTTATCAAGAACTGAACGAGGCGAATGTCTTAAAAAATTGGAGAATCTCTTATTATTTTTCAAGAATAATGATTATCCAAATGAGAGTAGTCGAATAAATAATATAGGATCATTAAACAAATCTGCGAATGATAAAACTTCTGACAGTCACATCAATTCATCAAGTAATGTCAAAAACCCTTACAACAAGTTATTGCAGTGTAATAAAAATTCTAGAGCTGTAAACAATGAAAAATCTCCAGCTGAAACTGGTGACGTACCTGAAAAAGTTGATACTATTCCGATTCAAGCCAAAATACTTTCAGTTGACGCTGATAGCTCAGGGAATAAAAATCATTCAGATCTTCCTCATAATGATAAATTTTCTGATAATACCGATATGCATTTAAATGTAAAAAATCCAGCTGGTAGTGAGATTGAGTATGAAATGAAGACTTCTGAAATAAGAGACAGCAAAAAAATTGATAAGGCTGAGGCGTCTACTGTTGGAAATATATTACCCGCTCTTGATACTCATTGTGTAATAAGTAAAATAGTGAAGGAAACTACGCCTTTAAGTATAATTGATGATCCTGCAAGTACCAACAATGAAAATAAAAATGTTGTAATTCCTAATAACTCTTCGGACAACGGTGAAAACATGGCTGAAAAAAACAGCATTACTTCTGCTCACATTGAGAAGCCTCAGTTTGACGGTAATAATTCAGGCAATAAAAATCATTCGGATCTTGTTAGTAATGATCAATTGTCTGATACTACTGATGTGCATTTAAATGTAAAAAATCCAGCTGGCAATGAAATTGGGGATAGAATCATTGAGGAATCTCCAGCTGGAACTGGTGACGTACCTGCAAAATTTGATACTATTCCGACTCAAACCCAAATACTTTTAGCTGACGCTAATAGCTCCGACAATAAAAATCACTCAGATGTTGTTAATAATGATCAATTGTCTGATGATACCGATATACATTTAAATGTAAAGAACCCAGTTGATGGTGAGATTGTGAATCAGGCGAAAACTGCTGATGATCATACTGATACTAACCTCACATCAATTTCTAATGAGCTCGAGTTGGAAAAAAGCGGTATTGTTGATGAAGGCAACAAAAAATCAGAAACTGATAATGTTCATCAAAAGACCATGCCCGTGGAATTTGCTCTATTACCACAAGCCGAACAAGAGTTTAGAATTTTATTATCAATTTTCAATGATGAAGAGTATGTTCAAAGAGTTAATAAGAAAAATAAAATTAAAAAGAGCGATGTTACCAAACTAACGTATATTGATTTGAAAGATCCAATAGTTAGTTGTGATCTTGATCCTGTTAAACAATATTTCACTTCTCACGCGTTCACGTATCTAAAAGAAATAATCCAAGTCAAAATTAATAGCCATGTATGGACTTGTGAAACCTGCAAAAAAAGTATTGATGAGCAGTGTGTTTGTTGTGACCAATGCTTATATTGGTTTGAATGGAGTTGTGCAGGAATCAACGAGAATCCGACAGAAAATTGGTTCTGCAAAAATTGCATTGACAAGAATAATTAAAACATAACAAATATCACACTTGTTTAGATCTCAATTTATTGATAATAAATAAATATAAGAACTGAGGATAAATGATAACTTGTATTCAAACTATAATATCGATTATAAACTATAATGTTATATCGATTTAACTATAATATCGATTAAGATATTTTATTTAATATTTAAAGTTGTTAGGTTCTCAAATAATCTATTATAAATATGAAATATATTGACAGTATCCCTTTCATCGACATAATATGATGATTATAAAATATCTCACTGGTTGTTTTTTTGTAATGTTATTTAACAAAACTGAAAATATAATTTCGGAAATTATTTATGTAGTTTAAATATTTTAAATTTGAATTTACAGAATTATTTACATAATGTTAAACTAATTAAATAACCTTATTTATCTTCTTATTTTTAATATGCGCTGAATAAATTCTTGTCATGATTAGTAAAGTTATACATCTCATAAAACGTATTGCTTGCGGCTGTACATAGCTATTAACTAGTAAGTCATACAATTTTCCATTTACTTATAAAATAGCAGTCACATGTAAGTTTCAAGAAAACACTCACAAGAATAATCTATATCTAATGCTTCACAAAATTTTTGATTTTTTATATTACAATAGAAATTAATTGAAAAGAAAAAAAAATTATTTAAGGTAGTAATGAGTCTGATAACTAAGTATCTTGTATGTAATCAGTGTAATCGATGAAATATTTATTACATAAACACAGTTTCCTGTATCTGGATTGAAATTACTTTGTCTGAGTAGATTTTAATTTGATTAAATTTGTTTCAAAACCACATTGTTTGCATAACATTTCAAAGAAAATATCTGACTAAAACTTATGTCCTTTTGAGCTGGGATTTTTTTACTTGGGTACTATACAAGTTGAAATTTGCATACGAAAAATTGCTGAGAATCTCTATCTCTTAAAATCGAAGGATGGTCGAGATCGTTGGACTTTTATTAAGACATATTCTAATGACATCTGCACTATTTCTATACGATTGCTTTCATTTTACGGAAAATTATCTGGGACTACATTTTATTACTTTTTTAAAGTTTAAAATGAAACTGATTTCGAAGAAAAAAATTTTTAATTCCCGTATCAATTAAATTTTATTTGTAATTTTATACTTTAGTTTTGTGACATTAAAATAGAAGTGTCATTTCTACGATAATACTGTAGTAAAATACATTCTATAAGCCGTAAATAAGCTTTTGTTTTTAAAATTAAATAAATTGCGTTAATTTAAAATTAATTTTTTTTTATCAGTACTTTAAATATTAATAATTAGTTATACAATTCTGTCTTTATAGGTTGGGCTGATTACTAAGATTGAGAATATTTACTTAAGCTCTATATACTGGCCACCTATGGTCCTAATACTGACGACACAGAAAAAAAATGTTATTGAATCAAGTATATAATTTTGAAGAACTTCATCTTCTTGATTTAAGTAAATAACTTCTTAAACTAAAAAATTTTTACTTGGTTTTAGTAAATTTTTACTTGATTCAAGACAATTATCCTCTTCAAAATTATTTTCTTGGTTCAAGAATTTTCCTCTCGAATCAAGTTAATTTTTTATTCAGTGTAGTAGTGAGAAGTTAATGGAAATTATCAACTAATTTTACTTTTACCTTATAACAATAATTTTTTTATCGATAATTAAATTTAAATTTTATTTTAGTTTAACTAACCCTTAGAAAATATTAAATTAATTTGATTAACCAAACAATATTTAATATCGAGTGAAAATATATTTGATGACAGTACATTTGAATCTTTTAGATAGCTTACTTTAATTAATCAAAGTTGAGTAAGTATATAGCAGTTGAAACTAAAAATATCATTTCTTTTAATTTATATCAAATATCCATAGTAAAAAAATAATTATCTGTATTAATATTTTATTCATACGAGTTAAACGCCCCTATAAACATCAAGTAATTATTATAACAAAATCCAACTGTATAGTTTTTGGGGCCTATAACTAAAGTATAAATGACATGTCAACATGATTTTCATGTGATAGCAACATGATTTTCATGTGGTAGTAATATAATTTTCATGTGGCAGGCAATCCTTTATTTATAAATTGATGTAACGTTTTCATTGATGTCGCTTTTTGTTGCTATTGCAACTGCTTTGGCAACGATTACCATCATGGGAACGGTTAGATATTATTAATTAAAATTTGTAAAAATATTGACTGATGAAATTTTCGATGATAAACATTTTGTCCGAAACGTACTCAAATGAAAAGTCTCAATGAGAGTAACATCAGGATGAGTTTATATTTTAAAAAATGTAAATAATTAAGAAATGACATTGTATTTTGTCCACTAATGATATTGTTACCGATATAAGCTTATCCTGGTGTTACACTTATCGAGACCTTTAATTTGAGTACCCACATCAATTTTTCATATATTTATAAATATATCATATATATGTATGTATGAAAAATATATCAAAAATGCATGTGGGTTGTAACGGGAGTATTTCGCTCTCGTCCAATTGGTCACCCCTTTCCTTTTGAAAAGGGCGCCACTGGGATTTTAGACTCGGTGTCCCAGAAACCGGGGTAGCATGAGAAGGAAAGTTCGGGTCGTGAGAAGTTCAAGAGGGCTGTAAATAATACTGGAGAAATTAATATTAACAATAAAAGAATTTATTCAATCTTACGATAACAATTAACAATATTTTAAAATAACTTACAAAACTAAACTTAATCGTGAGAACCTCTCACCTACGCTGGCCACTTGCCAAAACCTTACAACTAAAACTTCACTTATCTTTTATAGACCCTTACGCATCTATCTTCTAAATCTTATAACTCAATCATTTTCTTAAACCTAATTCTAGACCATTACGCGCCTATTTAGACCATTACGCGTCTCAATTCCAGACCATTACGCGTCCCAATTTTAGACCATTACGCGTCCCAACTTTAGACCATTACGCGTCTATCTTAACTCTAATTCAATCTTATAACTACAATTAAAACCTTATTCCTGACTGCGCCCCCGACTCGGGCGTCTACGCAGCAGTTTCCTAACTTATTCCGTTGTACCCCCGACTCGGGCGTCTATACAACGTTTCCTAAAATTCTCTAATTACTTAATTCCTCTACTTAATTAATTCCCAAATCCTAACGCTATCACGACTTACAATTTTAATCACCGGATATCTATTCAATACCAATTTTCTGACTTATCAGTCTAACACTAAATTCTTTAACCAAAAATTCCAATTGTCTAATTACTTTATTACTAAGCTCTCTAATTTAATTTATTTCCTAATTCCCAATAAATAATCATTTACAAAAATTCCTTAATAAATTTCCCTACTAAACAAAACTTCTAAATAAATTCCCCGAACAATTATTAATAAATTTCTCAACTAAATTAATTAATTTCGGCCCGGTGGCCTTAAATTAATTTTCCCAAAATCTTTTAATTGTAACTAAAAGTTCTTATAATGTCTCGTGTAAAATTTGACTCGAAACTTCTAAAAGTCTACTCCACTAAATTCCATGCTTACAATTATTACTTATTCTTTCTTACTTTAAAATAATTGAGTGAATTAAATTTATTATAGCCAAAAGGCCTGTAATAAATTACTAATTAATTTAACTGCCTTATTTTTATAATATTTTTCAATGACAAAACTAGCAAATTGACCTTGACTGATAAAATTCTCTAAGTACGAAACTTGCTAACACAAAATGAACGCTCGAAAATTAAATTTTAATTATTTTGGCCTCTGGTAAATTTAATACTAACTTGGCCTAAAATAACCAAAATTACCTGAGACCTGACTTAGTGCTCCAGCGATGAGATTTTGTCCGGCAGAGAATTGGCAGGATCAGCTCCACTGCGTTACTGACTTCAAGGCTCCCAAAACTCACGTCGCAGAATTGTATTTCCTTCCAGCTCCCAATTTTATCCTTGGTCAAAGCAGGCGGGATCAGCGGCTGGATGGTCTGACTGGTCTTCAATGAAATAGCGGGCTCCCAAATGAAGAGTTCCAAAATCCAGTCGTCCCTTCTGATGTGTCCTCGATCACACTGACAAAACCATTTCACAGCACTGACTCAACTGCTCCTCCCAAAAGGGGCCACTCTCTCAAAGTTGTCACTGGCACAAAAAGCCACGAGGTCTCTTATGCTGGCCCTTTTATAACCCTGCTCTTCAAGTTCTCGAACCTTCCTATTGTTTTCCCCGCTTCATTTTCCGGGGACAGCAGTGGGGACTTTCGATTTGCACGCCCGGTGACAAGTCGAACTTACTTGTCAAAATCGAAAGGTAAGGGAAAGCCCTTACTTACCGCGGCGTTAATTAGGTGGTCAATTAAGACCATGGGAAGTTCGATTTTCCCTGTTACAGGGTACTCAAATGAAAGTTCTTGATGAGTGTAACATCGGGATGAGCTTATATCTTAAAAAATGTCAATAATTAAGAAATGACATTGTATCTTGTGAAATATTAACATTTTTAAAGATATAAGCTCCTCCCGATGTTACACTCATCGAGACCTTTCATTTAAATGCCCACATGAATTCTTTTTATATTTTATATATTTTACAAATATGAAAAATATCATACATATGAAAGGTATGAAAAAAATCGTGTGTGTACTCAAATGAAAGGTCTCAATGAGAGTAACATCATGATGAGTTTATACTTCAAAAAATATCAATAATTAAAAAATGACGTTGTATTTTGTACACTAATGATATTTTTAACGATAAAAGCTCATTCTGGTATTACACTTATCGAGACCTTTCATTTAAATACTCACAAGAATTTTTTATATATTTTATATATTTCATAAATATGAGTAATATCGTATATATAAAATCCTTTATTAAAAAGTTAACAAGCTTATATCGTTAAAAATATCATCAGTGGACAAAATACAACGTAATTTCCTAGTTATTGAAATTTTTTTAAGATGTAAGCTCATCTTGATGTTACGCTCATCGAGATCTATCATTTGAGTACGCTTCTGTCAAAATGTTTATTATCGAAAATTTAATTAATCAATATTTTTACAAATTTTATTCATTAATATCTAACCGTTGCCATAGTAATCATTGCCAAAGCGGTTGGCAAAGCAATGAAAAGCGACAACTATGAAAACGTTACATCAACTTTTAATAAAGAAATTGCCTGCCACATGAAAATCATGTTACTGCCACATGAAAATCATGTTGCTGTCACATGAAAATCATGTTGACATGTCATTCATGCTTCAGTGACGAGCCCCATAAAATATTTCTTCGGTAAATGTAAATCTGTAGAGGTTACCGATTTTTCGGTAGAGATTACCGATTTTTCGGTAGAGGTTACCGATTTTCGGTAGAGGCAATCGATTAAAATCGGTAGCTGCTACCGAAAAAAAATCGGTAACCTCTACCGATTTTAATCAGTTGCCTCTACCGGAAAATCGGTAGCCTCTACCGAAAAAAAATCGGTAACCTCTACTGATTACCAATCGGTAGCCTCTACCGATTATTTTTTTCAGTGTGAAAAATAAATCAATCTCATGGTTGCTTAAAAAACAGAATCGTTTTTCAATGACCTATAAATAATTTACTTTATAGGGTAAATGAACAAAACGAAATTGAGCTGTCACAAATATTTGACTGCTTCTCGTTAGTAGAATGTGAAGATTATATAATAGATTGAAATGTAAAGTTAATATTTTCTTACAGCGTACTTGTGAAATCATTTGTTTGTATAATATGAATGTTAGGTAAGATTCAATATAAAAAAAATATTGAAATTGTCATTTTAAGGTGATAACCGTACACAGAAAAAAAGGTTCACTTGAGCCAAGAAAAAATTTTTCTTCCTAATTATTTTCTTGAGCGAAAAAAATTTTTTTTTTTTGGCACAAGAACTATCACTTATTCCAACAAAATTAATTCTCTTGCTTTAAGAAATACGTATCTTAATTCAAGAAAATTTATTTAAGTCAAGAAAATCTTCTTGTTTTAAAAAATTCAGCCTCTTGCTTCAAAAAATTAAATATCTTGATAGAAGTAAATTTTCATAATACTTTTATTGATTAACATGTCAAATGGGAAAATCAAATAATACTGAATCATTTTTTTTCATTCAATATGTATAATTGCATGCTAAAATAATCTAAGATGGGTATCAAATATTCAAGAGAAAAGATTTCTCAAGGTAAGAAAATTTTTTTCTCAGCTGAAATAAGTGGCGCTGCTTCCCTAAAGTATTTAAGAATCTTGATCAAATATAAAACTATATTGTATCAAGTATTTATGATAATTTGAATTAAGAAAAAATAACTTTTATGTCCTCCAGTCAAGAAATTTTTCTTTCTGTGTATATTCCAACTTACTTCGCGTTTAAGAGCCAATCCCTGCGATTGCAGCTCTATGTTCCCCTCTTAAACGAAAAAGAATTTCGATAAAAACGCTCTGCTACGTAACAGATTATTTAATTATCTATTTCACAGTAGATCGTTTTTTTTTCAAAATTTTCTTTTGTTCACAAGAAAAACATAAAACTGCAATAACTTCATTATCACGAATATACAACGAGAATAGAATGATAGAATTTTCAAAAAATCCTGAAAATAACTTATAGTAGTTAGTATGGAAAGTAATTATTAATCGTTGGTATTATTCCTTCTGTTAAAAAATTAGTATTTTCACGTCGTACTCTCTTAGAATGAATCAAAAGATTTTCATTGATTCAATCTGTGGACGGGAAAATCACTGATCAAACTAGTAAATAGAAGTACAATTCACTGCTTCAACCAGTGAAGTGTATTGATTCATTTCAATAGAGTATTATGCTTAGTAATTATAATTATACTATATATAGTATTATTTACACTATTAAAAATATTTGGAAGATTATAATAACTTACTATAAAGGTAAGGTTGAGTAAAATGAAGAAATCATGTTTAGTAGTACAAAATAGTTTTACAATTCTTGTAATTTTTCAAAAGATCATGGGAAATTCCTTATAATATATTCTAATTTTGTAATCGTTGTGCATAAATCTTACACGCATTGTGTCCACGCTCGAAAAACTCACAAACATACATAACTTACTCAATAAATTTATTTTCAAGCGTTTTAACATTGATTCAATCTGTGGACGGGAAAATCACTGATCAAACTAGTAAATAGAAGTACAATTCACTGCTTCAACCAGTGAAGTGTATTGATTCATTTCAATAGAGTATTATGCTTAGTAATTATAATTATACTATATATAGTATTATTTACACTATTAAAAATATTTGGAAGATTATAATAACTTACTATAAAGGTAAGGTTGAGTAAAATGAAGAAATCATGTTTAGTAGTACAAAATAGTTTTACAATTCTTGTAATTTTTCAAAAGATCATGGGAAATTCCTTATAATATATTCTAATTTTGTAATCGTTGTGCATAAATCTTACACGCATTGTGTCCACGCTCGAAAAACTCACAAACATACATAACTTACTCAATAAATTTATTTTCAAGCGTTTTAAACTTAAAATTAGCTGGAAATTCTGAAGATGCATCATGGTCTAGGGTAAATACCCCAATAGATAGACGGTTAAGCAAACTCTCGTGTCCTATCAAGGGGGTATTCTAGTCTAGAAGCATGAATTTAAGGTAATTTTTTGAAGTGCCGTAAAAAAAAGGCAATCAATATTTTTACCATCAATTTTATTTAAAAGTTATTTATTATAACATTACAAGAATACAGAAAAAAATAAAAAAAGTTAAAAATTCAAAAAATTAGCAGCTGATAAAGTGGGGTGGGGGTCTCAAAAAATTGGCACGTGACCATGCCCACGATTACAAATAGTAAAAATATTGCTTACTTTTTTTTACGGCACTTCAAAAAATTACCTGAAATTCATGCTACTAGACTAGAATACCCCCTTTAAAAAATAACATAGTAATATACAGATAAATTGTGATAAAGTAAATTATATTTATGTAAAAATGTATAATTAACCAGGAAAAAAAAAAGTAAAACTTCGTAAAACGTTGTAGTAATTAATAAAAAAGAAAAATTTAAGAAAAAATCCAAAACCCCAGTAAATGGACAAAATCTCTAGTAGATGGACGGTCAATACCAATAGATGGAGACTACTTACAAGCGATATTTTGAATTCATTATTTATATCAGTAATAATTAAGTTATTACTTTTTTCTACTAAAAAATGAAGCTTGATAAAATTAACGGCAAAGGTGATGAATCGGATAGTAATTTTCAAAATACATCATAAAGTAATTTTATTATTTTTCAACACGTAATGCTTTCTCATCCAATTTGTACGACCATATATATTTTCACGGAGGAAGTAAATATGATGTCCATGTTATTAAATATTACCATCAGATAGCGCTTCAATGCATTAAGTTCAATAGCGATCAACTGATTTAAAATTTTATATGTGGCGATGAAGGCAATAAAATGTTTTCTCATTAAATTCAGTGAGTTATTTTACAACTTATATTAAATAAGAAAATGAGAAAAATAACTAATCTTCATTTGTAAACAAAGAAATATGATTTATTTAGAAAGCAAATCAGCTAACTTCAAATAAATATATCATTTGTTATTTAACATCAATATTTGTCTGTCAAAACTAAACGTAATTTTTTTTTATACCTGAACAAAATTTGCTGGAGTAATTTCAAATATAATTGGCTTCTAAGAACATCCGAGAACACAAAATATTTTATGTTTACCGTCGAGAAAAATAATGTGAACTACTTGATGATGTTAAAGGAGAATTCTGAGCTGTTAATTCTAAAATTTTACTAACATCAGGCAGAATATAAGTGAATTCGATATATTATATATAAAGTCATAATTATAACTATAGAAAATACAAGTTTGCGATCAAAAACAACAATTTAAAAATGATTATCTCTTCATTCTCTTAATTGGTACGATTTTCAGGTTATCCACAATTACAATATTGTATTAAGCATATGCTCAAGCCTAGCGTCGTACTTTGATCGCCGATGTTGAGATGAACCCGATATTTTTTTGTATACATCACAAAGTGGATGTGACACTAACTGATATGTTTATGAGTTTGGTTAACAATTTTCACCCGCTAGAGAGAAAGCTTGAAGAAAATGAACTCGAAAATGAATGATGGTTGACGTATTGCGATAATAGAATTAAATAATAACAATGTATTGAAATATGTACTTTGTTTAATAAGCTAAGCTTTAGCCCGGCGAAGCGGGCTGGGTTCGCTAGTATTAAATAAAATTGTCTCTCAGTGTAACAATTGCTATTATTTAATTTTTTCTAAACCTTGAGGGCAATTTTTCACCATTTCCTTAAAAATTACTGATTAATTAATGATAATCGTGAGATATAATACAATAAAATTTTAAATGTATTATAATTTTTAATACAGAAATTACGTACAAAATTATTTATTTTCTAGTAGGTATCCCGTTCATCCTACGATTGCGATGGCATTAACGGTGATTTTTGGGAATGATTTTTATTTTGTTTACAGAGAGAATCTCACTGTTCAATCAAATTCTACACTGAAAAAAAAATTAACTTGATTCAGGAGAAAAATTCTTGAACCAAGAATATAATTTTGAAGAGGGTAATTGTCTTGAATCAAGACGAAAAATTGGTGAATCAATAGCATTTTCTTAAATATGAAGTTCTTTGAAATTATATACTTAATTCAAGAACAATTGTTTTTCTGTGTATACAGATTTTATACAGGTATTTGTCCATCTTCTATAAGAAGTTTTCTACAGAGATTCCGCGTATTTACAGGACACCGTTTTTTCAGTGTGTCATTCGGTTGATTAATAATCATTTACGTAGAATCATGTGGGGCAAGAGTGCGCAGTGGGTAAGAGTGCGCAATCCCATGTATTTGGGACTCAAATGAATGGGTTTGCGTACTCTTACCCACTGCGCACTCTTGCCCCACGTGACCCTATGTGTGAGAATACCGCATGTTTTAATACTTTACGTGTATTTAATGAATCAACATCTTTTTAGTGTGTCATTCCGTTTATTTATAATTTTTCCCGTGGGTATAAAAACACCGTTTCTTTAAGACATTCCGTGTATTTAATGAATCACCGTGTTTTTAGTGTGCCATTCTGTTTATTTATACTTTTTCCCGTGAGTATAAAAATACCGTTTCTTTAAGACTCTCCGTGTATTTAATGAATTACCGTGTTTTTAGTGTGCCGTTGCCTTTATTTACAATTTTTTCCGTGTGTATAAAAATACCGTTTTATTAAGACTCTCCGTGTATTTAATTAATCACCGTGTTTTTACTGTGTCTTTCCGTTGATTTATAATTTTTTCCGTGTGTGTAACAATACCGTTTATTTAAGACTTCACGTGTATTTAAAGAATCACCGTGTTTACAGTGTGTCTTTCCGTTTTTTTATTAATTTTTCCGTGTGTTTAAAAATACCGTTTCTTTAAGACCTTCCGTGTATTTAATGAATCACCGTGTTTTTACTGTGTCTTTCCGTTGATTTATAATTTTTTCCGTGTGTGTAAAAATACCGTTTATTTAAGACTTCACGTGTATTTAAAGAATCACCGTGTTTACAGTGTGTCTTTCCGTTTTTTTATTAATTTTTCCGTGTGTTTAAAAATACCGTTTCTTTAAGACCTTCCGTGTATTTAATGAATCACCGTGTTTTTACTGTGTCTTTCCGTTGATTTATAATTTTTTCCGTGTGTGTAAAAATACCGTTTATTTAAGACTTCACGTGTATTTAAAGAATCACCGTGTTTACAGTGTGTCTTTCCGTTTTTTTATTAATTTTTCCGTGTGTTTAAAAATACCGTTTCTTTAAGACCTTCCGTGTATTTAATGAATCACCGTGTTTTTACTGTGTCTTTCCGTTGATTTATAATTTTTTCCGTGTGTGTAAAAATACCGTTTATTTAAGACTTCACGTGTATTTAAAGAATCACCGTGTTTACAGTGTGTCTTTCCGTTTTTTTATTAATTTTTCCGTGTGTTTAAAAATACCGTTTCTTTAAGACCTTCCGTGTATTTAATGAATCACCGTGTTTTTACTGTGTCTTTCCGTTGATTTATAATTTTTTCCGTGTGTGTAAAAATACCGTTTATTTAAGACTTCACGTGTATTTAAAGAATCACCGTGTTTACAGTGTGTCTTTCCGTTTTTTTATTAATTTTTCCGTGTGTTTAAAAATACCGTTTCTTTAAGACCTTCCGTGTATTTAATGAATCACCGTGTTTTTACTGTGTCTTTCCGTTGATTTATAATTTTTTCCGTGTGTGTAAAAATACCGTTTATTTAAGACTTCACGTGTATTTAAAGAATCACCGTGTTTACAGTGTGTCTTTCCGTTTTTTTATTAATTTTTCCGTGTGTTTAAAAATACCGTTTCTTTAAGACCTTCCGTGTATTTAATGAATCACCGTGTTTTTACTGTGTCTTTCCGTTGATTTATAATTTTTTCCGTGTGTGTAAAAATACCGTTTATTTAAGACTTCACGTGTATTTAAAGAATCACCGTGTTTACAGTGTGTCTTTCCGTTTTTTTATTAATTTTTCCGTGTGTTTAAAAATACCGTTTCTTTAAGACCTTCCGTGTATTTAATGAATCACCGTGTTTTTACTGTGTCTTTCCGTTGATTTATAATTTTTTCCGTGTGTGTAAAAATACCGTTTATTTAAGACTTCACGTGTATTTAAAGAATCACCGTGTTTACAGTGTGTCTTTCCGTTTTTTTATTAATTTTTCCGTGTGTTTAAAAATACCGTTTCTTTAAGACCTTCCGTGTATTTAATGAATCACCGTGTTTTTACTGTGTCTTTCCGTTGATTTATAATTTTTTCCGTGTGTGTAAAAATACCGTTTATTTAAGACTTCACGTGTATTTAAAGAATCACCGTGTTTACAGTGTGTCTTTCCGTTTTTTTATTAATTTTTCCGTGTGTTTAAAAATACCGTTTCTTTAAGACCTTCCGTGTATTTAATGAATCACCGTGTTTTTACTGTGTCTTTCCGTTGATTTATAATTTTTTCCGTGTGTGTAAAAATACCGTTTATTTAAGACTTCACGTGTATTTAAAGAATCACCGTGTTTACAGTGTGTCTTTCCGTTTTTTTATTAATTTTTCCGTGTGTTTAAAAATACCGTTTCTTTAAGACCTTCCGTGTATTTAATGAATCACCGTGTTTTTACTGTGTCTTTCCGTTGATTTATAATTTTTTCCGTGTGTGTAAAAATACCGTTTATTTAAGACTTCACGTGTATTTAAAGAATCACCGTGTTTACAGTGTGTCTTTCCGTTTTTTTATTAATTTTTCCGTGTGTTTAAAAATACCGTTTCTTTAAGACCTTCCGTGTATTTAATGAATCACCGTGTTTTTACTGTGTCTTTCCGTTGATTTATAATTTTTTCCGTGTGTGTAAAAATACCGTTTATTTAAGACTTCACGTGTATTTAAAGAATCACCGTGTTTACAGTGTGTCTTTCCGTTTTTTTATTAATTTTTCCGTGTGTTTAAAAATACCGTTTCTTTAAGACCTTCCGTGTATTTAATGAATCACCGTGTTTTTACTGTGTCTTTCCGTTGATTTATAATTTTTTCCGTGTGTGTAAAAATACCGTTTATTTAAGACTTCACGTGTATTTAAAGAATCACCGTGTTTACAGTGTGTCTTTCCGTTTTTTTATTAATTTTTCCGTGTGTTTAAAAATACCGTTTCTTTAAGACCTTCCGTGTATTTAATGAATCACCGTGTTTTTACTGTGTCTTTCCGTTGATTTATAATTTTTTCCGTGTGTGTAAAAATACCGTTTATTTAAGACTTCACGTGTATTTAAAGAATCACCGTGTTTACAGTGTGTCTTTCCGTTTTTTTATTAATTTTTCCGTGTGTTTAAAAATACCGTTTCTTTAAGACCTTCCGTGTATTTAATGAATCACCGTGTTTTTACTGTGTCTTTCCGTTGATTTATAATTTTTTCCGTGTGTGTAAAAATACCGTTTATTTAAGACTTCACGTGTATTTAAAGAATCACCGTGTTTACAGTGTGTCTTTCCGTTTTTTTATTAATTTTTTCCGTGTGTGTAAAAATACCGTTTCTTTAAGACTTTACGTGTATTTAATGAATTCCCGTGTTATTAGTTTGTCATTTCGTTTATAAGTGTCTGTCCGTATATTTAAGAGACACCGTGTTTTTTGTGTGTCATTTGGTTTACATGGATTGTATCTCCGTTTGTGTATAAATACCGTTTCTTTAAATTTTTCCGTGTGTATTAAACGAACGGCCGGGTTTTTAGTGTCAAATTGTTAACGTGTTTCTAATTATATAGACGGGATTTTTTTTTAATTTAACCGTTTCTGTAACTTTTCCGTGTCTGTAATTTTATGTCTGCGGGATCCCCGTGTCTGGTGTCTGTAGACACTTCCAAAAAAAAATAACAGTCGATGGGACCGGGCCCCTGGATGTCGTCACCCTCGCAATCGAAATTCACAAAATAAAATCTTTGTCACGGCAGCGAACTTTTTATCAAGATAATTTTTTAACAATCAAATAATTACAATGAAGATAAAAAAAATTATCCAATCGAAATAAAAAAAAATCACGACTTAAATCATCCGCGAGTCCCGGTGAGGACACCCAGGTGCAACAAAAGACTGCAATCGGACTCACCTTGCGGCAAAATCGACCTCGGAGATGGCGTTGAATCCTGATTCTAACGTCGTCGGCAAAAGCTGAGGGATCGGCTTTAATCCTCGGCGATGGCGTTTCCCCGAATCCTCGGTTGGGTGTCCCAAAATAAATCCGGTCACTCTCCACCAAAATTTATCTCTCGTACCCAATGAAATTGTCAGCGCGACAATTACGGACAGCAACAAAAAAAACTTATCCAACAACGGAATCGACCAAAATAAAAAAAAAACAAGTAATCGAATGATTTATTTTTGTTTCAACAAATTGTACGTAATTAATTTTTCACGAAGCGAATTAATCGGCGTCCAGATCAGAATTATCATTATTATTCTTCTTCTCGGCAACATGTGATTTATTTTCTTCTTGCGCAGTCAAAAAGCTGCGCGCTCAATCAGCTGACGGCTTTCCAGCCGGCTGTAACTTTCAGCGGTTGTCGGATATTTTCTCACAATCGATGATTGGTCGATTCGCTAATTAACTTGTTGCTCTGCGTCCAGGTGGAGCCTTGATCTGCTACCGTTGATCAAAAGTTCTGTCATTCGTTGATTTAACTTCCTAACTTTCCCTCGTCGTAGCTCCCAGATGTCTCCCTGGTCGTTGGTGGCTCTTGAATTCCGGATTCGTCCGATCGCTTTGTCTTAGTTCGCTCTCTCTTACACTTTGGAGGACGTTAGCTCAATTAAATCATTAAGGTTCATTAAATTAAATTACATAAAAATCAATTTGTGAAAGTGTAAGTTCTAATTTTTATAAATAAATCTGAGTAAAAGTGAAATCAGTTTTCAACAAGTTCATTCCACAAAATAAGAAGCCCGTAATATACGCAGCCCAAATCTATCCTACTCCATCCGCTGCTAGAACCAACCTAAGGGCCCAATCAAGGAACAGGCGCTAACAGCTGCCCTTAAACCACGGATCTGACCATCACTAAAGTTCCTGCAGAGAGTAAGTACATCCACAATCATAAATATCCGTCAGTCTCAAACGAAGGCGTGGTAAGTTCGTATCTCGAAAACGTCCCACATAGATAATTAAAACAACGGAATTTAAACCTCCGTTGCGTATTCTTTAAGCTGTTAGTCCAAACCTCCACCGTTTACGCTACCGCTCTAAAAACGCCCATGGACATGAAGAACACTGGTGGCAGCGGTGGGATTTCGAATACGAAATTATTTAACTTTTGTTTGAGAAAAACTTATTAAATTCTAACAATTTTCGTTCGTTACTTATTCATTCTAAATCAAGTAAAATAAAATTCACCGTGTAAAGTAAATTAAAGATATTATTTCATTCAATCTTGACATAAAATTCAATTTTATTGTCGAACGAATTTCGAGCCTTACTAAATTTTCTCTTATATTTCGACATATTTTAAAATTTATAGTTTGCAAAATTTTCTTTAATCGGAATTCTTTTTCAAAAGGTTATAGAACTTAAATAATATTTTTTTCGCAATCGGTTGTCGACCTTAGCGTACTTTCTTTAGACAATCAAATTTCGTAAAAGGAATTCGCTGACGCGTCTATATCCGAGTTGGTTAACACCAAACGGAATTCGCAATTGCAACTCCTGTCAGCAAAATTTATTTTAACTCGGTATTGAGAAATAAAAATTAAAATTTTTGCTTATTAAGCAATATTAATATTAAATTTTATATATTTCGAAATGTTGAAAAAAAAAAAATTTTTCTATCCCTTACATTTACACTACATTTTACGAGAAGTGTGCTGCGAATCTAGCACCTCCTCTGACAAAACTCTCACAGAAGGTTTCCTAGTTCTAGAAAGGTGCTTTAATTAGCACTTTCCTTTACGAATGAAGCTCTCACAAGACTCATGGGAAGGGGCTTTAAATTTAGCACCTTCTCTTGACCACACATTCACAGGGGTATAAAACAATTTTAACTTTCAAAATTTCTTTTATATTTTTTGTATTAGATATTTTATATTTTTTTGCTGACTCGAGACACAAATACTCCAACAAAAAAAAAAAATTTTTTTGTTGTTTAAAACTCTATCTGCTCATAATATAATATATGTAATATTTATATACTCGTTTTAATAACTAATAAAATTGTAACCCCCTATCGTCGAACGACCAAATTGTGATTTCGCGATTCCTAGTTTTCTAATAAATCAACTATTTGGGGTTAAAACCGATACAAAAAATTTTTTTTCGAGATTCTAGAAGGTCGATGGGAAAGAGTAGACGGTCGGG